>CAUPSL010001317.1:0-35000 GCA_963514005.1 Raja brachyura | reverse complement strand
TCTGTGGACGGAGAGACGGGCACGTCAACGGCCATTGAGGGTGGCCAGGGTTGAGCCACCCCCCACCCATCTGCTCGGTGTGTGGGCTGAGCTTCGAGGGGCTGAGCTTCGATGGAGGACCACATAATGGGGCACAACAAGGAGAAGCGTTACGAGTGCGAGGTTTGTGGCAAGGCCTGGCGGTGCCCGAGTGAGCTGGAGACCCACCGGCGGGTACACACGGGAGAACGTCCCTTCGACTGCTCTGAATGCGGCAAGAACTTCATCAGCTACGACAACCTGGTGCAGCACAACCGCGTGCACTCCGGCGAGAGGCCCTTCATCTGCTCCGACTGTGGCAAGAACTTCAAGACGGCGAATCACCTGAAGAGACACCGGCGTGTGCACACGGGCGAGAAGCCCTATGGCTGCTCCACCTGCGGAAAGAGTTTTTCCCGGTTATCGGTGCTGCATGTGCACCAGCTGATGCACAGCAGTGAGCGGCCCTTCACCTGCTTCGACTGTGGCAAAGGCTTCAAGTCGTCGCCGGACCTGAAGGTGCACATGCGCGTGCACACCGGGGAGCGCCCCTACATCTGTGCCGAGTGCGGCAAGGGCTTCAGCCAGTCCAGTCAGCTGCTGGTGCACCAGCGCACCCACACCGGCGAGCGCCCCTACACCTGCGCCCAATGCGGCAAGGGCTTCATCCTCTCTACCGGGTTGCTGTCCCACCAGCGTACCCACACCGGGGAGCGCCCCTACACCTGCAGCGACTGCGGCAAGGGCTTCACCCAATCCCACAGCCTGCTGGTCCACCAGCGTACCCACACCGGCGAGCGACCCTACACCTGCGCCCAGTGTGGCAAGGGGTTTACCCTGTCCCACAGCCTGCTGGAGCACCAGCGCACCCATACCGGCGAGCAACCCTACACCTGCACCCAGTGCGGCAAGGGCTTCACACGCTCCAACAACCTACTCTCCCACCAGCGCACCCACACCGGCGAGAGGCCCTACATCTGCTCCCAGTGCGGCAAGGGCTTCATCTCCTCCAGCAAGCTGCTGGAGCACCAGCGCACCCACACTGGCGAGCGCCCTTACAACTGCGCCCAGTGTGGGAAGGGCTTCACCCACTCCAGCAGCCTGCTGGTGCACCAGCGTACCCACACCGGCAAGTGCCCCTTCACCTGCGCCCAGTGTGGCAAGGGCTTCAACCGCTCCACCTATCTGCTGTCCCACCAGCGGGTGCACACCGGCGACCGTCCCTTCTCCAGCCCAGTGTGTGGAGAGCACTTTGCCATGGCCTCCCACACCCTGTCTCACCAGCACGTGCACACCAGTGGCCAGCACTACGACTGCCCGTACTGTGGTGAAGAGTTTGACAGCTCGCGGGGGTTGCGGCAGCACCAGCGGGCCCACACCGGCGAGCAGCTGCTCCCACTGTGACGAGAGCGTGGGGGCTGCGGGAGCACCAGCGGCTGCACACCGGAGAGAGACCCTTTGTGTGCACTGAGTTTGCCAAGGGTTTCACCCGCATGTCCAGCCTGTGGCAGCACCGGCGTATCTACAGCGGTGAGCGTCCCTTCTCCTGCCCGTTCTGTGGTAAGGGCTTCACCCGCCTAGACCCACCTGCTCGAGCAATGGCAAGTCCACACCGGCCAGCGCCCCATCACCTGCCCGCTCTGTGGCAAGGCCTTTGCCCGCTCCTCCAGCCTGCTGGCACACCGCCACGTGGATAGATAGGCGCTGTTTAGGTAAACACAAAGTACTGGAAGGAATGGGTAACATTTCAGGTCGAGACCCTCCTCAGTCTCAACCAGAAAAGTCACCCATTCCTTCTGTCCAGAGATGTTGCCTGTCCTGCTGAGTTACTCCAGCACTCTGTGTCCTTTTTTGTAAACCAGCATCTGTTTTAAAACAGATTTTTAACGGTTTTTAACGGTTTTTGAGAAGAAGGGTCTCGACCCGAAACGTCGCCTATCTCCTTCGCTCCTTAGATGCTGCTGCACCCGCTGAGTTTCTCCAGCTTTTTGTGTACCATCTGTTTTTAAACGTTCTGTTTAACCATCTCTGCACCTTCCCCAAAGTCTCAACATCAGTCCATAATGGAGTGACCAAAACTGTATGCAATACTCCAAATGCTACCTGACCAATGTCCCTTAAATCTGCACATATACATTCCTCTCTCCTTATCTCACACCCTTTTATCTCCTCATTTTCTCTCGCCTCTGTCATCACTCTACTCGTCTGCCGATCACCCCCTCATCTGATAACATAGTGTCAGTGTGAAGAAGGGTCCTGACCCGAAATGTCACCTACCCATGTTCTCTAGAGATGCTGCCTGACCCGCTGAGTTACTCCAGCACACTGAAACGTCACCTATCCATGTTCTCCACAAATGCCTGACCTGCTGAGTTCCTCCAGCACTCTGTGAAACATCACCTATCCATGTTCTCCAGAGATGCTGCCTCACCCGCCGAGTTGCTGCAGCACTTTGTGTTAGAGTCATGGAGTGATGCAGTGTGGAAACAGGCCCTGCGGAGACAACGCCCACACCGACCAACATGTCCCACCTGCCTGCGTTTGGTCCATATCCTTCCAAACTTGCCCTATCCATGTACGTGTAGAACTGTTTATTAAACAATGGGAGAATCCCAGCCTCAACTCTCTCCACTGGCAGGTTGTTCCATACACCCAGCACCCGCTGTGTGAAAAACGTACCCCTCAGATTCCTATTAAATCTTTTCCCCTTCACATTGAACCCATGTCCTCTGGTCCTCGATTCCCCCACTCTGGGCAAGAAATTCTGTGCATCAAACTAAATTGTGTTCCATACACGATTCCAGCATCTGCAGTTTGTTGTGCTTCCCTCACTATCCACCTATCACTTCTGAAGAAAGGTCTCAACCTGAAACGTCACTGTACGTAAAACTCCAGATGTGGTCTTACCAGAGCCCTATACAACTGCACAAGAACCACTCTACTCCTATACTGACATCCTCTTGTTGTGAAGGCCAACATTGCATTAGCCTTCTTCATTACCTGCTGTACCTGCACGCCAACTTTCAGTGACTGGTGTACAAGGACACCCAGTTCTCGCTGTACCTCCCCCTTACATCATGCAGTCTGAAGAAGGGTCTTGACCTAGAATGTTGCCTGTCCATGCTCTCCAGAGGCGCAAGTTACTCCAAGACATTGTGCCTCTCTTTCTAAACCAGCGTCTAATGTTCCTTCTTTACGTAAGTGAAGAGGAAAAAAATAGTTAAGACCAAAGTTAGACTCTTGAAGACTGAAAAAGGTGAATTTATTATGGGGAACAAGGAAATGCCAAATGAGTTGAACAGTTACTTTGGATCCATCTTCACTAAGGAGGACACAAACAATCTTCCTGATGTATCAGTTGCCAGAGGATCTAGGGTAATGGAGGAACTGAAGGAAATGCACATCAGGCAGAAAATGGTGTTGGTAGACTGATGGGACTGAAGGCTGATAAATCCCCAGGGCTTGATGGTCTGCATCCCAGGATACTTAAGAAAGTGCCTCTAGAAATCTTGGACGCATTGATGGTCATTTTCAAATGTTCTATAGATTCAGGATCAGTTCCTGTGTATTGGAGGGTAGCTAATGTTACGTCACTTTTTAAGAAAGGCGGGAGAGAGGAAACAGGGAATTATGGACGTTATCCCAGGGGTGGGGAACCTTTTCATGTTGGAATGCTGCATTAAGTTATCTAATAAGGCCGCATCCATGATACTCCAATTAGATATAGTTCCAAATGTACTTTATTTTGTAAAAATCTAACTACTATGTACTAACATCAAGAAAATGAAAAAAAATTGTTAATTATGAAGTTAACTAACCTTTTAATTACTTTGTTGTGACTGCTTTTTGTGGGAATGCATTTGAATATTTGGTTGCAACATGGAGGTACGCAGTTTCAGCTGATCTTCTAGATGGGTATCCGTCATTTGTGACCTTAAGGGCATCTTGATTTGGGTTAGATAGAAGAATGTAGATTAGCAGCAATAAGTGGTTGAAAAGAAAGAAAGCAATTTTCGTGCATGTTGCCAAAGGCATGGGTATTGTATTGCATTTTTCCATATTTAAATCATATCTTTCAGCGTCAAATAAGGACTTTAAAATGTCATCTTCTGAGAGCTCAATCAATTCCATCTGTAGTTCTATAGCACCTTGGAGACAACAACTAGGTGAGGTTGAAATGCTCATTTGAATGCTAATTTTGTTGAATCTTCTTTTACTCTTTGGTATTTTAAATATGTTCATTTTAACATAATAATGAAAATAATAAAAGACGAACAAAATCATATGAATAAAAATAAAAGGATTTGTTGTACAAAATTTGCATTCATTCAAAAAGTCGCACTTAATGGTCCAGAAGGCCGCATGTGGCCTAAAGACCGCAGGTTTCCCCACCTCTGCGTTAGCCTGACATCGGTGGTGGGGAAGATGCTGGAGTCAATTATTTACAAAGGGGAAATCATGCTTGACTAATCTTCTGGGAATTTTGAGAATGTAACTACGAAAATGGACAAGGGAGAGCCAGTGGATGTAGTGTAGCTGGACTTTCAGAAAGCATTTGATAAGGTCCCAAATAGGAGATTAGTGGGCAAATTTAGGGCACATGGTATTGGGGGTAGAGTGCTGATGTGGATAGAAAATTGGTTGGCCGACAGGAAACAAAGAGTAGGGATTGACAGGGATATACATCATTGATTTAGATGAAGGGATTCAAAGTAATATTGGCAAATTTGCAGATGACACAAAGCTGGATGGCAGTGTGAACTGTGAGGGGGAGGTTATGGGCATGCAGGGTGACGGGCAGATGCATGGCAGATGCAGTTTAATGTGGATAAATGTGAGGTTATCCACTTTGGTAGAGGAAACAGGAAGACAGATTATTATCTAAAGGGTGTCAAGTTGGGAAAGGGGGAAGTACTACGGGATACGGGGGTCCTTGTTCATCAGTCAATTAAAGTAAGCATGCAGGTACAGCAGGCAGTGAAGAAAGCGAATGGCAAATGGCTTTCATAAAAAGAGTTCAGTATTGGAGCAAAGAGGTCCTTCTGCAGTTGTACAGGGCCCTAGTGATACCACACCTGGAGTATTGTGTGCAGTTGTCTCCAAATTTGAGGAAGGACATTTTTGCTTTTGAGGGAGTGCAGCATAGTTTAATTCCCGGGATGGCGGAACTGTCATATGCTGAGAGAATGGAGCGGCTTGCATACTCTGGAGTTTAGAAGGATGAGAGAGTATATTATTGAAACAAATAAGATTATTAAGGGTTTGGACATGCTAAAGGCAGAAAACATGTTCCCAATGTTGGGGGAGTCCAGAAACAGGGACCACAGTTTAAGAATAAGGGGTAAGCCATTTAGAAGGGAGATGAAGAAACATTTTTTTACTCGAAGAGTTGTGAGTCTGCGGAATTCTCTGCCTTAGAGGTGGAGGCCAGTTCACTGGATGCTTTCAAGAGAGAGCTAGATAGGGCTCTTAAAGATAGCGGAGTCAGGGGATATTGGGAAAGGGCAGGAACGGGGTACTGATTGTGGATGATCATCCATGGTCACATTGAATGGCGCTGCTGTGCTAGAATGGCTAAATGGCCTACTCCTGCACCTATTATCTCTTGTCTAATGTATCTGGACTTGGCGTGCATTTCAGCCTATACGCGAGCTCGGTCCTCCAAGGCCTGCTGGATTTCCCGGTTGCCAACCATTTTAACTCCCCTTCCTACTCCCACACTGATGTTTCTGTCCTGGGCCTCCGCCATTGCCAGAGTGAGGTGACACGCAAACTGGAGGAACAGCACCTCAGCTTGCAGCCCAATGACATGAACATTGAATTATCCAAATTAAGGAAACTCCCCCCTCCTAATCAAGTCCTGGGGTCTGTCCCAATCCCATCTCTTTTCTCCTGCTTTCTCCCCCGACTCCATCAGTCCAAAGAAGGGTCCAGACCCGACACGTCACCAGTCCATTCCCCTCCAAAGTGCCGGTAGAACTCAGCAGATCAGCCATCCGTGGTGAGAAACGGATGGAGAAGTGTTCCTATTACAAGCTCTCCTTGGCCCTTTCAAGAATATGGTGTCCATTCTTGGGATGGGATGCAAGGTCCGAGCTGGCCAGTCATCGATAGCCCCCCCTCCCCTCGTGGGCCATCTCTGTCATTCCTCCGTCTTCTCACTGGATGACAAACAGAACCGTCTTGGCTTAACAGTCGATGTATCTTCTTCCTTTTGGCCTTTCGTTTCTGCAAGTATTACAGCGGAATCAGAACTACTTCCCTTAGGTCCTGATCTTCCTTTTGTTTTAGTAAAGGTAGAACCTTTGACAGTTGTGAGTGGTTTAGGATCTTGAATACTCCCATAGCATGAATTTGACATGAACCGTACTTCCTTTTCTATGAAGTTCCCAGATCTACACCGAACTGCGGAGTATTTGTCAAATAACTGCCGTCTTATGTACATTGTGTGAAATTGTGATTTGTTAACTGCACAAAACAATGCAAATGGAGATTTATTCATTATTGCATCAACGTTGGACGTTTTGCTCTACGGTGTAAGAAGGGGTGGGGCTATCATTGTGTTACACACGTTGAATTGTACATCACTTTCATTGGTTAGCTGATATGATGAACACTGCAACCCTGTATATCTCGCGCACAGAATAATGTGAATTATGTTAATCTTACCATGTATGTCAGAAATAAAGTGTTAACCGTGTTAATAGATCTCTATTATGATTTAATTAAAATTGAGTGAGTTGGTGCAATATGGGTTCCAGCCATCAGTAACTGTGAAAGAGTTAGTTATCAATTGATTGTTGTCATATTTAAGCTTTCCTGTTGTAAAAGGCCAATTGTAATGCATGATGGGATTTGGACAACTCACATCGTGACAAGGGTTTTTTTAACTTAAGTTGAATAGTTCACAGCTCTCTTACAAGGTTTTTTATGTAAGTTGAAGAGGTTAATCAGATAAGAAGGGGCCCAGAAGATGCCATTGGGGAGTCTGGCTTTTGGCAAAGAGTGAAAAACAACTCCATATTTGGAGGTGGATGATGATTTTTTTGTACATTTCCGTCATGCAATTTGTTTTATATCTGTACATATATAAGCTGGAGTTCTCTGGTATTTCTTTGTGTGTGCTGCTGGAGATTCAGACGTGAAACTGTAGCCTCTGGGTCTCTAGGTCCACACCCATCAGACGATAAATTAAAGCTTTGTATGGTCTTAAGAATTTGTACTTTGTCTATCTTTTTAAGTGAACTTTTTCATTGGCATAGTCGCACAGGTCTCACTGGGACCACCACTGGATGACTGAGCAGAGGTTACCAGGACTGGGAAGGGAGGAATATGAGCTCTCTCGGTCCATTGTAGCCAACTCCTAGACACACCTGGAAACACCTCTGTTTCTTTGTCAGAAGTTGGTCGGTTCCTAGCTGAGGTTCTTAGAGATAGACAAAGGTAAGACCAATTGCAAATTGTGTATGTATTTTTACGTATGTATTTTGTGTATGTATTTTTAAGAAGGAATTGTGTATGTTCTGAAGATAAGACAAACAATGTGTAGCACCACCCCAGGGAACATGGCTTTGTCACTTACGCCTCCAGATTCACTAATGAATCTTCAACATTTTGAACTCTTAGACTGTGCATCCCTGACTGAAATTGTTCAACAGCTAAAGTCCAATACCTGCTGTCTTGATCTGATGCCCACAAGCTTTTTTAAAAACATTTTTAATAGTGTTGCACCAGAAGTGCTGAACATAGTACTCTTCCCTTCGATTGGGGCACTTTCCTAAAGCCTTAAAAACTGCAGTGATCAAGCCCCTATTGAAGAAGCCTAATCTGGATGCCTCAACTTTGAGCAGCTACAGGCCCATATCTAATTTAGCATTTCTGGCAAAAATCATTGAAAGGGTAGTTTATAAACAAATTTATAGCTTTATGGTCCAAAACAATATTTTTAATGTTTTCCAGTCGGGATTTCGGCCACATCACAGCACTGAGACTGCACTTACTAAGGTCCTAAACGACATACATCTAAACAATGATGCATCAAAAGCTTCAGTTTTGGTACTTCTAGATCTCAGTGCTGATTTTGATACGGTGGACCATAACAGCTTGACAGACTGGAGAAATGGTTAGGACTCTCTGGTTCTGTGCTGGACTGGTTCAAATCCTACTTGAAAGATCGGGATTATTTTGTTTCCCTTGGTAATTATGAATCAGAACATACAAAACTAACATGCGGGGTTCCCCAGGGCTCCATTCTTGGACCCATCTTGTTTAATATTTACATGCTCCCCTAGCTCAGATCATAGAGTATTTTAACATATCCTACCATACTTATGCCGATGACACACAACTTTATATCACAGTGTCACCGCATGACCATAGTCCCCTACACTCACTGAGTCAGTGTGTCACACGAATTAATGAGTGGATGAACCAGAATTTCCTCCAGCTCAATGCAAATAAGACAGAAATTATTGTCCTTGGCCCCACAAAAATAAGGCTAGAGATAAGCGCTCAACTTGACTCAATTGCAATGAAAACCACAGACAAAGCCAGAAACCTTGGTGTAATTATAGACTCGGATTTGAATTTTAACAGCCATATAAAGACCATTACCAAATCTGCCTACTACCATCTAAAAAACATTGCAAGAATCAAGGGATTTCTGTCCAAAGAAGACACTGAAAAACTTGTTCATGCATACATCTTCAGTAGATTAGATTATTGTAATAGTATCTTTGCAGGTCTCTGTAAAAAATCAATTAAACAACTGCAGCTTATCCAGAATGCCGCTGCCAGAGTCTTAACCAACACCAAGAAAATGGACCACATTACACCTGTCCTTAAATCTCTGCACTGGCTCCCTGTGTGTAAAAGGATAGATTTTAAAATTCTGCTACTGGCATACAAGGCTCTGAATGGTCTGGGTCCAAAATACATCTCTGACCTTCTTGTTGTTTATGAGGCACCTAGACTCCTCAGGTCTTCGGGGACAGGTCTACTCCATGTTCCCAGGGTGACAACAAAAAGGGCTGAAGCAGCATTCAGTTTCTATGCTCCACACCTGTGGAACAGGCTCCCCGAACACCTGAGGTGTGCACAGTCCGTAACCACATTTAAGTCAGGCCTAAAGACATTATTGTTTGATGTAGCCTTCTCATGACCCTACATGCGGGTAATTTTAATCCTCTTGTTTTAACCTTTTTATGTGCTCTTAAAATCGCCTTAATATTTTAGTGATTTTGCTTTACTATTCATACAATTGGCTTATTGGCTATTTTGTTGTCCTGTGTTGTATTGTGGTTCTGCAATGTTTTTAAACTATTTTATTCTCTTGTTTCTTTTGTAAAGCACTATGAATTGCAGCTTGTATGAATGGTGCTATATAAATAAACTTGCCTTGCCTTGCCTATGTATTTTAAGAAGTAATTGAGCTTTCTCTCACTCTCTCTCTATTTCTTTCACTCTTTCCCTCTCCCTATTTTTTTCCTCTCTCCCTCTATAAAGGGCTCGTCGGCCTTGTTGATACATCCAACGTTGTCGGGTTGAGATACAGGGGACGAGGTGCGAGCGCCTGGCTTGTTGAGACATCCGAGGTTGTCGGGTTGAGAAATAAGCGGCTTTGTCTGCCAAGTTGAGAAACTGGGGTCTTGATTAGCGGGTCTGCCTGGTTGAAATACTTGGGACATTTGTTAAGGGATAAGGAGTCTGCCAAGTTGAGAAACAGGGGTGTCGATTAGCGGGTCTGCCCGGTTGAAATACTTGGGACGTTGTTTTATTCTAAAGAATTGAGAAGTATCTATCTATCTATCTATCTATCTATCTATCTATCATACTCTGGATAACATTGAAGGAGGAACCCCTATCCAACATATGTGTTATTTGAATTCTAAGTACAAATAAGAAGTTTAGAATATTAAGTTACACGCTGACCGAATGGTTAGGAGATGAGAAAAGGTGAACGGATGCTTTTTCTGACAAAGCAAAATTGGGGAAATTGGCGGGGAAATTCGGACAGAATTAAGCATTTCCTGACTAAAGGCAGATGAAAAAAAGGAAGGCAATAAGGACTGAGGCAGAATAAGAAGAGAAACAGTATTAAATTCAACATTGAGAGTTAAAACAAACCTGCCTTCAAGATTTGAATAGCTTTTGGCACAGAACAGCAGACAACCTTGCATTGGTGAGCCCAGATTGAGAATGTGGGTCTTTGTCTGTGGAATTTGAAGACCTTATTGGGTGTGGCCAGACTTTGAAAAAGGGGAGTCTGATTGGTCACCACCTCAGTGGGTGTGGCCAGACTTTGAGTAATGGGAAATCTGACCAATCACGATCTAGATCATGTCCAATCACGCCATCCAGGATCATGAATGACAGGGAGTTGGACCATCCTGCCCTGCTGCCTATCATTGTGAAGATTTATGGTAGGAGACGAATGCTGTAAAGGGTTTTATCTCCAACTTAATTTTCTCATTTCAACAAAAAGGCTTTCACAATTTAAAGACTTTATGAACACAATTGAGACCTCAGTCCTCCCAGAGCAATGCCTGAGCTAATAAAACAAAGTGGCTTGCAAAATGTTTCTTGTAAATTTTTTGAAACCAAGTTTTTGGTGAGAAAAAAAAGGTTTTGTCAGAAAATGGGAAAGAGACGTCTTTGAAGTAAATATAGTATGAACTGCTTTTGTAAATGGCTTTTGTACATTATTTTGTGTATGTGTATGTGTTCCTTTAAGAAACTGAAATGCATGGGGTCCCTTGGTGTGAATTGTTTTTTGTTTTTTAAATTCTTGTTGCTATGATAAAAACGAATCAGGTTTGAAGTCTTTGATACCTGTGTCACGCTTTGAAGTTATGTGGAATGTGTGTATTTGGACCATGACTTAAGAAAAAAAGTGCAAATGTGTTATTTGTTATAAATGTTTGAAGAGCTTTGTGTTTGAAACATTAGTTGTGTAAGTCCCGTTTAAGAAATGGCAATGTCTGGGGGTTTTAACATCGATCACCTCGAAGCAGCAGTTTGACTGTTTTTACAGCGTTTTTTTCCACTGATAAAGATTCCACTGGGAATTCTGATGCGGTCAATGCTGTCAATTAATGGGGCACACTCAGATTCTTCAGATTTGGAGTATTTAAATCAAACACTTTTCTTGCATTGTTAACTTCTGTGGTTCTAAATACTGAGTTTTGTGCAGGTCTATTGTGGAATTTATTTTGCAAATTTTGTGTTGTGAGACTTTAATTATTTTGTGTGAAACGTTTGGCCAAAATGAATCACAAGGCATGAAATAATTGCTATTACATTCTTTGCTGAGATACTTCACAAGATCACATGGCTTGTATTTCTCTCAGGACAGGCTTTCTCCAGTGGAACAGATAAGAAGGGAAAGTGAGATAGGACTACCATCACAGTAAGGAGGTGTTTGGAGATTCACTGTGCTGGATGCTAGAAACTTAGAAAATAGGTGCAGGTGTAGGCCATTCGGCCCTTCGAGCCTGTACCACCATTCAATATGATCATGGCTGATCATCCAACTCGGTATCCTGTACCTGCCTTATCTCCATACCCCCTGATCCCTTTAGCCAGAAGGACCACATCTAACTTGTTGTGTGGAACTGTGTGTTTTGTTTTTGCAGTTATGACTGCAGGGAATGAGAAATTGTTCAAACTTATGTTTGTTTGAATGACAATAAAAGGAATTCAGCAGTGAACCAGGGCAGTGGAATAGTAAGATTGAACGAGAACTTACCAGTTCGAAGGTTGATCATTATTTCATGAGGAGTCGCGGTGAGGGATTTCGTGAAGAGCCCGCCGGCGTGCATGCTCGACATTCTTCAAAGTAGCGGTGTGGAATCACAGAAACCAGTAACAGAAATGACTTGGCATAGTAAGATGAAAGAGACTCAAATTACCAGGTGAAGGTGATTGAGGGTTGGGCGTGGAGGGCACGAAATCCCTCACCGCGACTCATCATGAAATAATGATCAACCTTCGAACTGGTAAGTTCTCGTTCAATCTTACTATTTCATTTCGGAGTCACGTGAGTGACTTCGTGAAGACTTCAAAGCTTCTGTGATTACACGCCCTGGACCACGTCCATGCTGACACACCACTAGCAAGGATGGATGGGAGGAACAAACTTGCTCAAATAGTTCATACTGCAAAACAAGAGCATATTTATTAACAACAAATCAAAAACCCCTCATGCGGGGACACCTCCACGTTCTTGACCTGCATTCAGCACGGCTTCCGCGAACTGTAGAGGAGCAGCAACAGGCTTGTTATAAAATCGCTGAAACACAGCTTCATTAGCCCATCCTGCTGTGGCGAGAATATGGTCCATAGGCACCTCCATAATCCTCGCCGCTGACGTCGATGCAGCCCTGGTGGAATGAGACTTGAACACATTAGTGTCGATACCTGACTTACCCAAGACGACCCGGAGCCACCTGGATATCGTCTGGACTGTCACTCGATGATGAGGTCTCTTATGAGTGACAAGCAGGTATCTCTCCATTCCTCTGATGCATGCCGTCACCTTGACATAGTGACGGATATGTGAGGCTAAACACAGCCTAGCATCTGCGGGGTATGCCGGGAACTTCAGCTGCAGCCCTGTGCACCCAGGTCTATGCTGCTTTAGTAGCTCATCAACAAAGAAGACTACTTCTGTAGGGGTAGACATCATTCTGTCGACACGTAGTTTATGCAGTGTCTGTACCCTCTGTGCTGAAGTCAGCGCTAGTAACATCACCAGCTTCATGGTGAGTTTGTCCAGCTGGAGCCCTTCCATGGGAGACCACGTCCTGAGCAGGGTTAATACGTCCCTGACATCCCAGGTGATATTGTAGCGTGGTGTAGGCGGATTCATATTGAATATACCCCGCATGAGTCTGGACACTAGCCTGTTGGATCCCACCTCAATCTTGAGGTAGAATGACAGCGCGCTCCTGGCGCTGTTGATGGCACTGTAACTTAAGTGTTCATCATGGTGCAACCCCGCGAGGAATTCCAGGACGTTGGTTATAGTCACGTCATCGTACGTGATGCGAGAGTGGCTGCAGTAGGCTTCCCACTTCTTGATATGTGAGCGGTATCTTCGCCTTGTTGACTCTCGACACGACGCCCCAATGGTATCCATGGTCCGAGTTGAGAGGCCGTATTGGATTAACGGCCTGTTCAAAACCTGCAAGCCAACAAATTTAAATAGCCATGGCAGGGATGTGGCTCCCCTGAGACAGGGTGAGTAACCAATTCTGGGCAACCCTTCAAAAGGACCCAAGGCTCACTGAGCATGTCAAAGACCACCGGATACCACGGCTGTGTAGGCCAGTCGGGTATAATAAGGATGCCCTTGGCAGCATCCATCTGAATCTTTCGTAATACCCGACTGATGAGGCAGAACGGGGGGAATGCATAGAAAAACCAATTCCCCCAGTCCAGCGAGAATGCATCTAGCGCCATAGCCCCAGGATCTGGTTCCCACGAGACGTATGTTGGTACCTGATGGTTCAACCGTGACGCAAAAAGGTCAATATCCGGTTTCCCAAATTTGGCTGTGACTTTGGCAAAAATTTCAGGATGCAACATCCATTCAATATTGTCATTAAACTTGCGTGACCTGGTGTCCGCCACAGTATTAAGCTCACCTGGCAAATAGGTAGCTGAAATCCAAATGTCTCTTTGAACACACCAGAGCCAAATTGAGTTAGCCAATTTATCACACGAAACTGACCTGGTACCGCCCATATGGTTTAAATATGGCACCGCTGTGGTGTTGTCTATTTGGAGACGGACATGTGCTCCAAAAACCTTGGAACAATAAGCACGAAGTCCGTGGAATGCTGCAAGTAGCTCCAAATAGTTTATCCCTTGTGACAACAACATAGTAGCCTCAAGGGTATCCCATCTGCCCCCGCAACTAGAGTAATGATCTGTAGCTCCCCAGCCATAAGAGCTCGCATCAGTTTGCAAGTATACCACCGGATTAGCCTCAATAATAGGCTTAAATGAGTTACTAATGTGACGCACCCACCATCGTAACTCATCCGTCGCTTCGGGCGGCAGCTGCATTGGTCGATCATAATGACCAGCGTGCTGTCTTAACGCAGCGATCTTGGCCCTTTGCAAATTCTGATAATGCAAAGGCCCATATCGGGCTGCCGGAAACAATGCTACAAGTTTGCCAATTACTGTAGCTGTATGTTGAATCGATGGTATACTAGCGCAGATTAAACCCTGACACACCTGGGTGACCTCCTCAACCTTATTAGTTGGTATGGTGACCCTCGTGCGAATAGAGTCCACTGTAAACCCCAGATAATGAATTACCTGGGAAGGGCAGAACTTTGATTTTTCTGGATGGACAATAAACCCCAGCTGCTGAAATATATTGACAGCAGCTGCAACACCCTGTTGAGCCAATTCCAGGGTGTGGCCGACAATTAAGATATCATCTAAATAGGCCATTACTATATGATGTCGTTGTCGTAAATAAGCCATAATTGGCTTCACCAATTTAGCGAATAATCTAGGGGCTGTGGTAAGCCCGTTTGGCAAAGCCCTATATTGCCAGAGTTGACCCATCCAGATAAATTTCAGAAACCTCCTATAATATTTTTGAATGGATACAGTATAGTACGCATCTTGTAAATCAATGCATGCCATAAAGCAACCATGTGAAATCAATGATTTGGCTGTTTCAAAAGTGTCCATTTTGAAATGAGTATATGTTACAAAAGTATTTAAACGAGTCAGGTCAATGATGACTCGACAGCCTCCATCCTTCTTGTGTCGAGTGAATATATTAGAAACAAATTCAACTGGCTCATGAACCGTTTTCTCTATCACTCCCTTCTGTTCTAGCCTCAAAATTTCCTTATAGCCTGCTGCCTGTTCTGCAGCAGACAATTTAAATGTTCGACCAGGCCTGTGCTGGGATGGAGGAATGTCCCCATTAAGAAACTCAATTTTATGACCCTGAATATTTTGTAACACATACTCATCACCAGTAATATCACCCCATGCACCCAAAAAGAACCGAAGGCGCCCACCAACATGTGAGGTTAGACAAAGAGAAAAGAGAGAACCAGACCGCCTCACCTCCGTGGTTACCGGCGGTCCTTGACACGTGTGGGTGGACGTGGAGGTGCTGGGTTGGCTTGAGGGCGCGGCGTCCTCATCTTCCACCAGGGTTTCTGCCGACCTTGTCCTAAAAAAGCCCCCTGCTGCTGGGGCTGTTGGTAACGGGGTGGAGCTGGAGGGTAGGTCCTTGTAGAGGTGCTGGCAGACCCTCGTGGACGAACAAGCGGAGCTTTCGAGCCCGACGGCGTGGGGGCACTGTGAGAGCGCATGAGTCCCACCGTTTTGGCTTGTTCGTCAAGCTCTTTGACCCTCTTCGAGAGATCTTCTCCAAAGAGCTGACGGGGCGGCGGCAGCGGTGGTTTGCACAACCCTGCAAACTTAGGGTTGAGCGCCGGGCGGATGCTGCTTTTGCGGAACCCATTGATCTCATGTTGAGTTGCGCACAATAGAGCCAGAGCATCCTCCTGGTCCAAATTTAATTCATCCCCATCAACCGACCGCACAAAGGCGGTAATACCGGCCGTGAGGAGCTTCAGGATCCGCTGAAGTTTCAGCTCCTGGTGACGGATAGCCGCACTGATGTTGCCCCATATCGGCGTATTGACCACAAGCACGTTGAGGGAGTTGCAGTTGGATGGAGCCTTGTGACGGCTCATGGCCTGAATGAGAACTTCTTCCTGGAGCTGATGGTTGTTGAGGAAGTCCACTGTGGCTGCCAATTTCGAGTTCAGGGGAAGCCCAGACGTGTGTGGGGCCGCGAACTTAGTGGCCACATCGAGAAGTTCCTCCGCTGGTAAATCTGACGGAGGTGGTATGGGATCGACCAAAACCTCCTCATCCTGCTGCTCCAGGCTGATGGTGGAAGTGTGAAACAGCCCTGTGCCTGTCGCTGCTGGACGCTTGCTGCTGTTGACCGTGAAGCAGGAGCTCCAGCAGCCGCTCCATACGGTCAATACGCCCTTCACCCTGAACACTCGGGTGGTCGGAGTCCTCCGGCTCTGAGAAATTGCCGGGGCCCCTATCATCGGCCCGCACCTCATCGAGGCCCACCCGGTGCCGGTAGTCGTCGCTAACAGCCGCCGAAGCGAAATTGCGCGATTCCCGCGCAGGCGTGTTCAACCGCCTCCGTTTAGCGGGAGCTGAAGCCGCTGCCACTAAGGGCACTTGCGGCGTGGTGTCGGCACCAGCCGTAGCATGGATACCTGATGCCCGCACGGGCTTGCCGGCTGCCCACGTCGTGGACCTCGCCGACGCATGGTCTCGCCCACCCATCCATGGGGGGCTCGGCGACCGTGACGAGACCCGACCCAACCGACCCGTCCCGGCGTTGAGAGTTGGGGGGCGTCGACTGGACCTCACAGCCGCCCCGGGTCCCGCCCTGGAACCTGACCGCTCCTCGGCGGCAGGCAAAGCCTTAGCCCCGACAGGGTTAGACTTCCGGGCTCCTGTCCTTCCCCTACTCGGAGGGCTGAGTGAAAAGGGGCGTGCAGCTGCACGCACCCTGCTGCTCGAGGTCGCCAGCAAGCCTGCTGACGACCTGACTGCCATGGCAGGGTCCTCCTGCTCTGGCGGCACACCACACTCCTCCTCGTCGAACTCCTCCGAACTGTGGTGTGCTGGCGGATCCGGACCTGTAAACACAGGGCTTACCGATATTCCCGCCTGTGTCCCGGCCTGCGCTGCAGGTACCGCCGATATCAATGGCTCCGGGACTGCTGACCGGCGACCTCGTCCAGACGTCCTCCGGCCCTTGGAACTCCCATCCATGTCCTTGCTGCAAGAAACAAATCAACACAACAAGGACCACCAACTTAAGGTAGGATACTTACCTCAGTGGTTCCCTTATGAAGGGCTGGCGAGGAGCGCGCTCCACCACCAGCCGTCGCAGCAACGCGATACGACGATATGTCGAGCATGCGCGCCGGCGGGCTCTTCACGAAGTCACTCACGTGACTCCGAAATGAAATTAGAATACTCTGAAGGCTGTTCACTTTTATCACATGACAATGGAAATTACTAATTATATTTTATCGTTAACCAGGGCATTGAAGGATGTACAATAGAACCACTATGTCTAAAATTGAACCTGGTACTTGTGTAATAATCAGGAATTGGATGAGGAAGAGACTGGACATTCGGTGTGAAAGGCATTACCAGTTCTTTCTAACAACCCCTACCGCAGAAAAGGTGGAGGGGAGACATGTGTGGGTTCATTTTCACCACTGTTTGATTGTCAGTATGGTGCCTAAAAGATAAAACGTTAACTTCTTTCTTTTAAGAAATCCTTTTCTAGGATAGATTGCGATGGATGTGTTGCTATTGTTTGCCTATCTTGAGACATTGATATCCATCAGGTCTGCAAGAAACCGAGTTTGCCTATGTAATGCAATGTGATGGTGATGGTGGCATTGGTAGATTTGCAGGTGAGGCAGGGTTGGGTGATTGCGAGCTGTGGGAAGGATGCTATGAACTGAGGGTGGCCACAGGTTACGTACCCACTGGTGGTGCGACTCAAGTGTGGACGTTTCACCTACGGGCTCTCAGTGATTAACTAATTATGTATACACAGCAATTAACCCATGCCTTGCCAGGTCTGCATTCTAAGGTACGAGAAGTGCAGAGACCACTACCAGTTGAACACAGGGACGAGTTCATACTGTCAGACTACATACTGATAAGGCATTGGGACAGAAGGAATTGAAACTGTTGAACAGAACTGTACCAAGTGGTATCAACAACATCAACTGCTAAGAAAATTGAAGATCACCGTGTTGGATTCATCTGAGTGACTTTAAACAAGAAAGGACAATGGGGCTATTGACCCTCTTTTATATTCTGGGGTTGACCCATATGGACTGGACTTGGGGAAATAATCTGTTTTTGTTTATGAGTTTTGAATTTGCCCTTCGTAATAATAAATGTGTGCTGGTTGTGTACACACATCCCATATAATGGAGGGGAAGGAATACGTTTCGTAACAATTCTCCTTAACCTTACTGGCCTTGCACTGTTTTCACAATAACAAAGCAACCAAAGGGTGTCTTCAGAATGGCAAAGTCAAGGACCCATATTTAAAGGATGGTATGTGGCCTCTTTTAAGACAGGATGGAAGGTAAATGAGACCAGGGTTTGGGAAATACCATGGTTTAAATTAATGAATTGCCCCATAGCCTAGTTAATACTACCTGCATTGTGACAGAAGAAGCAACGGAGTATACTTGAGAAACCCCACCTGCACCAAGGATAGTGCGAATGGTCGCTGACTCCAATAAATGGGACGTATTTTGTATGTGGATTCTGGGCATACCCATGGTTACCTGGTATGTACCTGGGGATGAGAAGAACTGGGAAAGGTTGATTAGGTCAACCTGCAACTGAAGGGGATGTTGTTATTTGGCCTTTGTTGTCCCTCACATGAGAATTGTGTTAGATCTAACTGAATTGTATATTCCTGATGAGGGCTGAATGAAGTGTATCAGAGTCAGAACAATTCTGGATGATTGCTTTTCAACTGTATGGGACAGTCTGTCTATCATGGGAATTGATTAATATGTCCCCTGGATTGGAGAAAATGTTTAATTACATGGTGGACATCTTTAACTACAAGTAAAAGGCCCTTTCATCCATTATGGCTGAAATGGATGCACTTTGTCGTATATCCCTGGAGGATAATAGGATGGACTTGTGCTATTATAGGGTGTGAATGCTGTACTTACATCCCTGATGAATCTTCTAACATTACAGATTTAGCTACACATATTACTGCAGAGAAAAGAAGATTACAGAGGTAGGGGAGGAAATGCATAACTTTAATAAAGGTGTAGAATGGTGGCCATTTAGGATGTTTGGAAGAATATGGGGAATGGTAATACATTATGCATCTGTTGTACTGCGTCTCATCATATTATTCTATGTACTGAAATGTCTGAAGCCTCTACTATGTACTAACCAAGGACTATAATTGTTATCAGGTTCTGATAAAAGGAAGGAATGAAAGAGTTAGTTATCAATTGATAATTGATTTTTAAGCTTTCCTGTTGGAAAAGGCCAATTGTAATGCATGATGGGATTTGGACAACTCACATCGTGACAAGGGTTTTTTTAACTTAAGTTGAATAGTTCACAGCTCTCTTACAAGGTTTTTTATGTAAGTTGAAGAGGTTAACCAGATAGGAAGGGGCCCAGAAAATGCCATTGGGGTGTCTGGCTTTTGGCAAAGAGTGAAAAACAACTCCATATTTGGAGGTGGATGATGATTTTGTGTACATTTCCGTCATGCAATTTGTTTTATATCTGTACATATATAAGCTCGAGTTCTCTGGTATTTCTTTGTGTGTGCTGCTGGAGATTCAGACGTGGAACTGTAGTCACTAGGTCCACACCCGTCAGACGTTAAATTAAAGCTTTGTATGGTCTTAAGAATTTGTACTTTGTCTATCATTTTAAGTGAACTTTTTCAACTGCACTGCCAGCCCACCAGCCATCAGTGACTGAACTGCCAACCCACGAGCCGTGAGTAAGTGAACTGCCAGCCCACCAGCTGTAAGTGACTGAACTGCCAGCCCACCAGCCGTAAATGACTGAACTGCCAGGCCAATAATCCATTCAGTCCACCCTCTCCCCCTTGTCTCTCACAGAGTCTGTCACCTATTTTGGGCAGAATATCTGGCTTCCTTCGGTGCACAAGTTCCTTTGGTGCACAAGTCAACACCCATACTAGCACAACAGAAATCCCCCCCCCCCCCCCACTGGCCAGCAATATTGGAATAGGTGGAGAGGTGGAATATTGCATTGGGTGACCAGCCCTCCCGCATGATGCTGGGACACAACGGGTCCCACTTAGTCTTGTTAATGTATATAAGTTGGAAATGTTGTCCTCTGTTTGAAATATGTTGAATTTGACATCACTTTTATTGATTAGCTGATATGCAAAGCACTGCAAACCTGTATATTGTGCTCACAAAATCATGTAAATAAAAAATGTTTTCCTTGTTTATGAAGTTCAATTTAGAATTATTTTAAATTGTGTGGGTTGGTGCAAAATACTGCTGACCCACAAATGTGTCGTTATGAGACATTCACATTTAAAAAATCTATGTCTCTAAAAAACGCAAGAAGGTACACATGTTATTTGACCAACTTATCGGCTGAATTGAAAAATGTAGGTATGTATGCACTAGTTTTGCTCCTAGAATCATAGAAAATAGGTGCAGGAGTAGGCCATTCTGCCCTTCGAGCCTGCACTGCCATTCAATCTGATCATGGCTGATCATCCAACTCAGTATCCTGTACCTGCCTTCTCTCCATACCCCCTGATCCCTTTAGCCACAAGGGCCACATTTAACGCCCTCTTAAATATAGCCAATGAACTGGCCTCAACTACCCAGTAATCAGTCTGGTCCGATTTACCTCTTCAAAATCATTAATATATATGGTAAACAGTTGCAGCCCCAACACCAAGCCTTGTGGCAAAAAATTCCAGAAGATTAGTCAAACATGATTTTCCTTTCATAAATGCTGACTTGGACTAATCCTTTTACTGCTATTCAAATGCCCCATTATCACATCTTTAATAATTGACTCCAGCATCTTTCCCACCACTGAAGCCAGGCTAACTGGCCTGTAATTCCCTGTTTTCTCTCTCGCTCCTCTCTTGAAAAGTGGGATAACATTAGCTATCCTCCAATCCACAGGAACAGATCCTAACTCTATTGAACATTGGAAAATTATCATATGTATATAAGTATGTGTATATATGCATGTATATGAATGTGTGTATATATGTATGTAAGCATATGTATGTATATGCATATGTATGTATGTATATGCATATGTATGTATACATATATGGTTTATGTACATCATCTGACAAATAAGATAGAGAGTTATAGTGATGCTTTAAATCAGTTGCTTCTGATCCATGAGAAGGAAATGTATTTATCTCTCAAGGGCCTGCCCCACCATATATTTATATGATTGTGTGTGTGTCTGTAATTTTGTGCACAGTGTGTGTTAAAGCAATACAAGTGAAGCTGCACAATACAACGCAAGGGAAACTACGCAAAAGTGGGGGCTGGGGAGGAAAGATGCGAGGGAAATGGGGGAACAGGGGGAAAGGGGGGAGAGAGAGGGAAGGAGGGAGGGAGAGAGGGGGAGAGAGAGAGATCGAGAGAGGAGAGAGAGATCGTAAGGGGAAAGAGAGAGATCGAGATAAGAGAGGGGATAGAGAGGGATAGGGAGGAGAGAGGGGGGATAGAGAGGGGGGATCGAGAGGTAAGTAAAGATCTATTACAAATAAATCTAATAACTGTCTAATGCATCTTGCTCCTCTATCATCTTTGCTTGCAACTGCTCTGCAGCTTTGCAGCGGATCACACAGCGGGAGGCAGTGACGTTCCGTGACGTACTACACACCAGTCCATTGGATTTCCACTGAGTGGCGCATCTTGCTCCTCTAGAGAAGGGTCTCGACCCGAAACGTCGCCCATCTCCATCGCTCCTTAGATGCTGCTGTACCCGCTGAGTTTCTCCGGCTTTCTGTATCACCCTCGCTCCTCTATAATCTTTGAGCGCGAGTGTGTGAGGAAGGCAGCGCGCCATCACGTCATTTCCCGGCTGAGGTCCTGCGCGCTCACTTCCGTCTAGTCTAGTCTCCTCGCGGGAGGGTCCGCGCGCTGCGGAGCCGAGTGGACCGTGGTCCTCCGGGCCGGTCCTCCAGGCGGCACGCGGTTGGCGGTTGGCCGTTGGCGGTTGGCCGTTGGCGGTTGGCCGTTGGCGGTTGGCCGTTGGCGGTTGGCGGTTGGCGGTTGGCGGTTGACCGTTGGCCGTTGGCGGTTGGTGACGTGGAGCGGGAACAAGATGGAGATGAAACCGGCGCTGAGATCCCGGACCCTGGTGAGAGAAAGATGGAGACACACACACAGGTAGAGAGAGATAGAGACTGAGAGAGAGACTGAGAGAGGCAGCGAGAGAGAGACAGGGATAGAGACATAAGTAGCAATGTTACAAAATTTTGAGATTTTAAAAATCAAGTCTGCAATTTATCCCATTAGATAAAGCATAAAAAGAAGTTTAATTTGACACCTAATTCACTTTCATATCTTCAGTATTAAGAATGTTATGGCCATTTTCATACTCGGAAATTAGCATCTTGTTCCCCATTGCCTTTCAATTGACTTAACTCAAAAGCTGTGATCTGGAACAGTTAAAAGCCCATAACTTTCTTAAAAATGAAGAGAACTCAATGAAATTTTCAGTTATTATAGATTGAAGCATTCTGAAACAAATATGAACCAATCTTACTTGGATGACCTGAAATTAAAGCATATAATTAGTTAGTTATCTAATTGTAGCTAATTACGAAATTCAATGAGTAGATCTAAACATCCAGAGAGAGAGAGAGAGAGAGACAGACTCAGTGAGTGGGAGAGACAGAAAGACACACACACAGAGGGAGATAGAGGGACAGAGAGGTAGACACAGAGAGAGAGAGAGAGAGAGTGAGAGAGACAGATAGTGAGACACAGGCACAGAGAGAAACAGAAAAAGAAAGTGATACAGAGGGAGTGAGTGATAGAGACATAGAGTGTGTGTGAGTGAGAGAGAGAGAGAGACCACTATTTGGCAGTTGAAAAAGGAAGACAGAAGAGATTCTGGCAACCAAGAGAAAATAGAATATGCGTCACTGTTTGACAGATGAGGTTGAAACAGAGGTGCACTGCCTCCTAAAATGCAACAAATTTGACAAAACAAGGACAACTTACTTTGACGAACTCAGTCTGGCAACCCCTGATTTTAAAGAACTAGATGATACATCAAAACTAAGAATAATCCTTGGTGAAGGAAATATGGCACATCTTGGTGCACAATACGTAACAGCACGCCATAACCTGAGAGAGGGTGAATGACCAATATGCACGTACACACTAATTGACGTTAACTGACACTAAGAAATTAATATTGAATTGCTAAACTTGCTATTCTGTTGTACTGCTTACAGCTGCAAGAACGTGTAGCAATCAATAAAGGGCTATGGGCCTATTGCGAGTTTATGTACAGGGACATATCCATCCTTGCACTGTATACTTGTATTTATGTTTATGCATTTTAAATATGTATGTCATGTTTTATACTTTGGCAATATAACGATGTACTTTATCATGCCAATAAAGTTTTAAAATTGAAATTGAATTGAATTGACAGAGAAACAGAGAGAGAGAGAGAGAGAGAGAGGCTGAGAGAGACAGTGATAATTTTTCAAACCTCTTTAGATTCTGGAGTAGTTCCTGAGGATTGGAGGGTAGCTAATGTAACCCCACTTTTTAAAAAGGGAGAGAGAGAGAAAACGGGGAATTACAGACCAGTTAGTCTAACATCGGTAGTGGGGAAAATGCTAGAGTCAGTTATTAAAGATTGGATAGCAGCACATTTAAAAAGTGGTGAAATCATTGGATAAAGTCAGCATGGATTTATGAAAGGTAAATCATGTCTGACGAATCTTATAGATTTTTTTGAGGATGGTGGGTGGGGTGTCAAATGAGATAGTCGACAATGGAGTTAAAGGGAAAGAGAGTAAAGGGGTGGTTAATGACCCCAGAATTAACGGGAAAGGAAGCTCAGAAAGGGATAGGATAGTATGGCCAAGTGTAATAGGGATCAATGTGAATGGTGAGATGCGTAAGGAATTAAAAGTATTGTATATGAATGCGCGAAGTAAAGTAGATGAGCGTGAGGCTCAGTTAGAGGTTGGTAGATATGACATTGTGGGGATTACTGAGACGTGGCTGCAGGAGGATCGGGCCTGGCAACTTAATATTCAGGGTTATACATCCTATAGAAAGGACAGGCAGGTGGGCACGAGGAGGGGGGTAGCTCTGCTGGTGAGGGATGGAATTCAGTCCCTTGCGAGGGAAGACATACGGACTGACGAGGTAGAGTCACTGTGGATTGAGTTGAAGAATTGTGAAGGCAAGAAGACACTAATTGGTGTTATTTACAGACCCCCAAATAGCAGCCGGTGTGTAGGGTGGAAGTTGCAGCAGGAGTTAAAACTGGCATGTAACAAAGGTACTGCCACTGTGGTGATGGGGGATTTCAATATGCAGGTAGACTGGGAAAATCAGGTTTGTTCAGGACCCCAAGAAAGAGAGTTTGTGGAATGCCTCCGAGATGGATTCTTAGAGCAGCTTGTAATGGAGCCGACCAGAGAGAAGGCAACTCTGGATTTAGTATTGTCCAATGAACCAGATATGATAAGAGAACTCGAGGTAAAGGAACTGCTTGAAGGTAGTGATCGTAATATGATTAGTTTTAATCTGCAATTTGAGAAAGAGACCGTTAAATCGGAAGTGGCAGTGATGCAGTTGAAAGGGGACTATGAAAGCATGAGAGGGGAGCTGGACAAAGTAGACTGGAAAGGGATCCTAGCAGGAATGATAGTGGAACAGCAATGGCAGGAATTTCTGGGCATAATCCGGAAGACGCAGGATCATTTCATTCCAAAAAGTAAGAAAGATTCTAAGGTGAGTAAGAGGCAACTGTGGCCGACAAGAGAAGTTAGGGATTGAATAAAACTAAAGGAGAAGATGTATAACACAGCAAAGAGTAGCCGGAAGCCAGAGGATTGGGAAACTTTCTTAGGACAACAGAAGGAAACAAAATGGTCAAAACGGGCTGAAAAGATGAAGTATGAGGGGAAACTGGCCAGGAATATAAATAAGGGCAGTAAAAGCTTCTTTAGATATGTTAAGGGAAAAAGAGTAGCAAAGTCAAATGTGGGTCCCTTGAAGACAGACACGGGTGAAATAATTATGGGCAACAAGGAAATGGCAGAAGAGTTGAATAGGTACTTCGGATCTGTCTTCACTAAGGAGGACACAAACAATCTCCCAGATGTACTGGAGGATAGAAGATCTAAGGGGGTAGAGGAACTGAAAGAAATTTTCAATAGGCGAGAAATAGCACTGGGTAGGCTAATGGGACTGAAGGATGATAAATCCCCTGGGCCTGATGGTCTGCATCTTAGGGTCCTCAGGGAGGTGGCTCTAGAAATAGTGGACGTATTGGTGATCATTTTTAAATGTTCAATAGATTCAGGATCAGTTCCTGTGGATTGGAGGATAGCTAATGTTATCCCACTTTTCAAGAAAGGAGCGAGAGAGAAAACGGGGAATTACAGACCAGTTAGCCTGACTTCGGTGGTGGGAAAAATGCTGGAGTCAATTATTAAAAAGGTAATAATGTAGCATTTGGATAGCAGTAAAAGATTTAATCCAAGTCAACATGGATCTATGAAAGGGAAGTCATGCTTGACTAATCTTCTGGAATTTTTTGAGGATGTGACAAGTAAAATGGATGAAGGGGTGCCAGTGGATGTAGTGTATCTAGACTTTCAGAAAGCCTTTGATAAGGTCCCGCACGGGAGACTGGTGACTAAAATTAGAGCACATGATATTGGGGGTAGACTGATGACATGGATAGAAAATTGGTTGGCAGACCGGAAGCAAAGAGTAGGAGTGAACTGGTCCTTTTCAGAATGGCAGGCAGTGGCGAGTGGAGTGCCGCAAGGCTCGGTGTTGGGGCCGCAACAGTTTACCATATATATTAATGATTTGGAAGAGGGAATTAGCAGCAACACTAGCAAGTTTGTGGATGACACAAAGCTGGGTGGCAGTGTGAACTCTGAAGAGGATGTTAGGAGGTTGCAGGGAGACCTGGACAGGTTGAGTGAGTGGGCAGATGCATGGCAGATGCAGTATAATATAGATAAGTGTGAGGTCATCCACTTTGACGGCAAAAAAAAGGGGGCAGATTATTATCTCAATGGGGTTAGGTAAGGGGGAGGTACAGCGAGACCTGGGTGTCCTTGTAAACCAGTCACTGAAGGTTGACGTGCAGGTACAGCAGGCAGTGAAGAAAGCTAATGGAATGCTGGCCTTCATAACAGGAGGATTTCAGTATAGGAGTAAAGAGGTTCTTCTGCAGTTGTATAGGGCTCTGGTAAGACCACATCTGGAGTATTGTGTACAGTTTTGGTCTCCTAATTTGAGGAAGGACATCCTTGTGATTGAGGCAGTGCAGCATAGGTTCATGAGATTAATCCCTGAGATGGCGGGACTGTCATATGAGGAAAGATTGAAAAGACTAGGGTTGTATTCACTGGAGTTTAGAAGGATGAGGGGGATCTTATAGAAACATATGAAATTATAAAAAGACTGGACAAGCTAGATGCAGGAAAAATGTTCCCAACGTTGGGCGAGTCCAGAACCAGGGGCCACAGCCTTAGAATAAAGGGGAGGTAATTTAAGACTGAGGTGAGAAAAACTTTTTCACCCAGAGTTGTGAATTTATGGAATTACCTGCCACAGAGTGGAGGCCAAATCATTGGATGGATTTAAGAGAGAGTTGGATAGAGCTCTCGGGGCTAGTGGAGTCAAGGGATATGGGGAGAAGGCAGGCACGGGTTATTGATTGCGGACGATCAGCCATGATCACAATGAAAGGCTGTGCTGGCTCGAAGGGCCGAATGGCCTCCTCCTGCACCTATTTTCTATGTTTCTATGTAACTAGTAGAGTGGATAAGGGAGAACCTGTGGATGTGTTATATCTGGACTTTCAGAAGGCTTTCGACAAGGTCACACATAAGAGATTATCATACAAACTTAAAGCACACGGTATTGGGGGTTCAGTATTGATATGGATAGAGAACTGGCTGGCAGACAGGAAGCAAAGACAGGAAGTAAACGGGTCATTTTCAGAATGGCAGGCAGTGACTAGTCGGGTACCGCAAGGCTCAGTGCTGGGACCCCAGCTATTTAAAATATATATTAATGATCTGGATGAGAGAATTGAATGCAACATCTCCAAGTTTGCCAATGACACGAAGCAGGGGGGCAGTGTTAGCTGTGAGGAGGATGCTAGGAGGCTGCATGGTGACTTGGATAGGTTGGGTGAATGGGCAAATGCATGGCAGATGCAGTATAATGTGGATAAATGTGAGGTTATCCACTTTGGTGGCAAAAACAGGAAAGTAGACTATTATCTGAATGGTGGCCGATTAGGAAAAGGGGAGATGCAACGAGACCTGGGTGTCATGGTACACCAGTCATTGAAAGTAGGCATGCAGGTGCAGCAGGCTGTGAAGAAAGTGAATCATATGTTGGCATTCATAGCAAAATGATTTGAGTACAAGAGCAGGGAGGTTCTACTGCAGTTGTACAGGGTCTTGGTGAGGCCACACCTGGAGTATTGCGTACAGTTTTGGTCTCCTAATCTGAGGAAAGACATTCTTGCCATAGAGGGGGTACAGAGAAGGTTCACCAGACTGAGTATGGTGAGTATGGTAGAACTTCCATATGAAGAAAGACTGGATAGACTCGGCTTGTACTCGCTGGAATTTAGAAGATTGAGGGGGGGTCTTTTAGAGACTTACAAAATTCTTAAGGGGTTGGACAGGCTAGATGCAGGAAGATTGTTCTCGCTGTTGGGGAAGTCCAGAACAAGGGGTCACAGGTTAAGGGGGAAGTCTTTTACGACCGAGATGAGAAAATCATTTTTCCACAGGTGAATGATTTGGGGGGAAGACAGGTTCCACAGGTGAATCTGTGGAATTCTCTGCCACAGAAGGTAGTTGAGGCCAGTTCATTGGCTATTTTTAAGAGGGAGTTAGATGTGACCCTTGTGGGTAAAGGGATCAGGGGGTATGGAGAGAAGGCAGGTACAGGATACTGAGGTGGATGATTAGCCATGATCATATTGAATGGCGGTGCAGGCTAGAAGGGCCGAATGGCCTACTACTATTTTCTATGTTTCTAGGACACAGAGTGAGAGACACAGCGAGAGAAAGAGACAGAGAGTGGTACAGAGAGAGAGAGACCAAGCGATAAACCAGATACATACATACATACAGAGAGATATAGAGAGAGACACACAGAGAGTGAGCGGCAGAGAGTGGGAGACAGAGGAACAGAGAGACAGAGACAGCGACAGAGAGAGTGATCGAAACGGAGTCAGACAGTGAGAGGGAGACAGAGAGAGAGAGAGAGGCAGTGAGAGAGATAGAGAGAGAGAAAGAGACACAGAGAGGGAGAGATATGGAGAGACGGAGTCAGAGAGATACAGAGAGAGTGAGAGGGAGAGACAAAGGGAGACAGACAGAGCGAGAGAGAGAGAGAGGGAGAGAGAGAGGGAAAAACACAGAGAGAGAGAGAGAGGGGCAACGAGAGGGAGTGGGGGAGATAGAGAGAGAGAGAGAGACACCGAGAGACAGAAAGACGGAAAGCAACAGAGAGAGAGAGAGTAAAAGACAGTGAGAGAGAGACAGAGAAAGAGATGGAGAGAAAGACAGAGACAGATAGACAGAGAGAGAGGGAGAAACAGAGAGAGAGGCAACGAGAGACAGAGAGAGACACACACAGAGCGACAGAGAGAGAGAGAGAGAGAGAGAGAGGGGGGGAGAGCGACCGACAGAGTGAAAGTGAGAGAGACAGACAGAGAAAGACATGGAGAGAGAGACAGAGAGACACACAGAGAGAGCGAGAGAGATAAATACAGAGGGAAAGACAGATAGAAACACAGAGAGGGAGACAGAGAGAGAGAGAGAGAGAGAGAGAGAGAGAGAGAGTGACCGAGGGAGTGACAGAGCCAGAGAGAGAGACATACAGGGAGAGAGAGAGAGAGAGAGAGAGAGACAAAAGAAGAGAGGGAGAGAGAAAGAGAGACACTCAGAACGAGAGAGACAGGGTGAGAGGCAGAGAGAGAGGGAGGGAGATAGAAATAGAGAGAGGCAGGGAGAGTGGGACAGACAGTGAGAGACAGATACAGGGAGAGGGTGAGTGACAGAGAGAGACAGAGGCAGACACGGACGGAAAGAGACACACACAGAGACAGAGTGGGAGAGAGACAGGCAGACAGAGACAGAGACACAAAGGGAGAGGCAGGGGGAGAGAGAGACACACACACACACACACTGACAGACAGAGAGAGTGAGAGAGAAACAGAGCAAAACAGAGACAGAGAGAGAGAGAAAGACCAGAGACAGAGAATGGGAGACAGACAGAGAGAAAGGGAAAGAGAGAGAGAGAGAGAGAGAAACAGAGAGAGAACGAGAGAAAGAGACAGAGATAGGGAGAGAGCGAGAGAGACAGAGAGAGAGAGAGAGAGCGGCAGTGAGAGAGGAGAAAAGAGAGAAGGAGACACTCAGAAAGAGAGCGACACGGGGAGAGAGGGGGGGGAGACACAGACAGACAGATAGAGAGAGAAACAAAGGGAGAGAGAAAGAGAGACACTCAGAAAGAGAGAGACAGGGTGAGTGACAGAGAGAGAGAGAGAGACAGACACAGAGAGAGACGGAGAGTGGGTGATACAGAGAGAGTGAGACACACACAGAGGGAGAGACAGGGAGAAGAGAGGAGAGAGAGAGGGAGAAACAGAGAGAAAAAGAGAGAGACCAGAGACAGATAGAAACAGACAGGGAGACAGAGAGAAACACAGAGAGAGGATGAGACAGAGAGAGTGACCGAAAAGGAGAGAGAGAAAGACAGACACAGTCAGAGAGATAGGCACAGGGAGAGAGAGAGAAGGGGTGGGGGGAGAGACAGAGAGAAAGACAGTGAGAGACACAGAGAGGGAGAGACGGAGAGATGGAGAGAGAGAGAGATGGACAGAGAGAGAGAGAGATGGAGAGAGAAAGAAAGAGACACCGAGAGGGAGAGATAGACAGAGAGAGGGAGAGGGACAGAGATACAGAAGGAGAGAAACAGAGAGAGAGATAAAGAGATGGAGACAGACACCAACACACACACACACACACACACACACACACACACACACACACACACACACACACACACACACACACAGAAAGGGAGAGACAGAGAAAGAGAGAGGCAGAGAAATGGAGAGACAATGTGAGAGAGAGAGAGAGAGAGAGAGAGAGAGAGAGAGAGAGAGAGAGAGAGAGAGAGAGAGAGAGAGAGAGAGAGAGAGAGAGAGAGAGAGAGAGAGAGAGAGAGAGAGAGAGAGAGAGAGGCAGAGAGTGAGTGTCACAGGGAAAGAGGGGGGAGAGACAGAGAGAAAGACAGTGAGAGGGAGACAGACAGACAGACAGAGAAACAGAGAGAGGCAACGAGATGGAGTGGGAGAGAGAGAGAGAGAGAGACAACGATAGACAGAGAGAGAGAGAGAGACCGACGGAGAGAGAGAGAGGGGGAGAGCGACAGAGTGAAAGTGAGAGAGACAGAGGAAGACATGGAGAGAGACAGAGAGAGAGAGCGCGAGAGAGAGATAAATACAGAGAGGGAAAGACAGATAGAAACACGGAGAGGGAGAGGGAGCGAGAGAGAGAGAGAGAGAGAGAGACAGGGAGAGAGAGAGAGACAGGGAGAGAGAGAGAGACAGGGAGCGAGAGAGACGGGGAGAGGGAGAGAGAGAGAGACAGGGAGAGAGAGAGACAGGGAGGGAGAGAGAGACACACAGGGAGGGAGAGAGACAGAGAGAGATGGAGAGAAAGAGAGACACACTCAGAAAGAGAGGGAGAGACACAGAGAGAGAGAGATGGGGAGAAAGACAGAGAGAGAGAGATTGACAAAAGGAGAGAGGGAGAGAGAAAGAGAGACACTCAGAACGAGAGAGACAGGGTGAGAGGCGGAGGGAGAGAGAAATAAATAGAGAGAGGCAGGGAGAGTGGGACAGACAGAGACAGACAGTGAGAGACAGATACAGAGAGAGGGTGAGTGACAGAGAGAGACAGAGACAGACACGGAGGGAGAGAGACACACTGAGAGACAGAGTGGGAGAGAGACATGCAGACAGAGACAGACAAGAGAGAGGCAGGGGGAGAGAGAGAGAGAGAGACACACACACACACACACACTGACAGACAGAGAGAGTGAGAAACAGAGCGAAACAGAGATGGAGAGAGAGAGAGAGAGAGAGAGAGAGAAAGACCAGAGACAGAGAATGAGAGACAGACAGAGAGAAAGGGATAGACAGGGAAACAGAGAGAGAGAGAGAGAGAGACAAGAGATGGGGAGAAACAGAGAGACAGACACACAGAGAGAGAACGAGAGAAAGAGACAGACAGAGAGATAGGCAGCGAGGGAGAGAGCGAGAGAGGCAGTGAGAGAGAGGAGAAAAGAGAGAAGGACACTCAGAAAGAGAGCGACACGGGGAGAGAGAGGGGGGGGAGACACAGACAGACAGTTAGAGAGAGAAACAAAGGGAGAGAGAAAGAGAGACACTCAGAAAGAGAGAGACAGGGTGAGTGACAGAGAGAGAGAGAGAGACAGACACAGAGAGAGACGGAGAGTGGATGAGACACAGAGTGAGACACACACACAGAGGAAGAGACAGGGAGAAGAGAGGAGAGAGAGAGAGGGAGAGAGACAGACAGAGACAGAGAGGGAGAAACAGAGAGAAAAAGAGAGAGACCAGAGACAGATAGAAACAGACAGGGAGACAGAGAGAAACACAGAGAGAGGATGAGACAGAGAGAGTGACCGAAAAGGAGAGAGAGAAAGACAGACACAGTCAGAGAGATAGGCACAGGGAGAGAGAGAGAAGGGGTGGGGGGAGAGACAGAGAGAAAGACAGTGAGAGACACAGAGAGGGAGAGACGGAGAGACGGAGAGATGGAGAGAGAGAGAGATGGACAGAGCGAGAGAGAGATGGAGAGAGAAAGAAAGAGACACCGAGAGGGAGAGATAGACAGAGAGAGGGAGAGGGACAGAGATACAGAAGGAGAGAAACAGAGAGAGAGATAAAGAGATGGAGACAGACACCAACACACACACACACACACACACACACACACACACACACACACAGAAAGGGAGAGACAGAGAAAGAGAGAGGCAGAGAAATGGAGAGACAATGTGTGAGAGAGAGAGAGAGAGAGAGAGAGAGAGAGAGCGGCAGAGAGTGAGTGTCACAGGGAAAGAGGGGGGGAGAGACAGAGAGAAAGACAGTGAGAGGGAGACAGACAGACAGACAGAGAAACAGAGAGAGAGGCAACGAGATGGAGTGGGAGAGAGAGAGAGAGAGAGAGACAACGATAGACAGAGAGAGAGAGAGACACCGACGGAGAGAGAGAGAGGGGGAGAGCGACAGAGTGAAAGTGAGAGAGACAGAGGAAGACATGGAGAGAGACAGAGAGAGAGAGAGCGAGAGAGAGATAAATACAGAGGGAAAGACAGATAGAAACACGGAGAGGGAGAGGGAGGGAGAGAGAAAGAGGGAGGGGGAGAGAGAGAGACAGGGAGAGAGAGGCAGGGAGAGAGAGAGAGACAGGGAGAGAGAGAGACGGGGAGAGAGAGAGAGACAGGGAGAGAGAGAGACAGGGAGGGAGAGAGAGACACACAGGGAGGGAGAGAGACAGAGAGAGATGGAGAGAAAGAGAGGGAGAGACACAGAGAGAGAGAGATGGGGAGAAAGACAGAGAGAGAGAGAGAGATTGACAAAAGGAGAGAGGGAGAGAGAAAGAGAGACACTCAGAACGAGAGAGACAGGGTGAGAGGCGGAGGGAGAGAGAAATAAATAGAGAGAGGCAGGGAGAGTGGGACAGACAGAGACAGACAGTGAGAGACAGATACAGAGAGAGGGTGAGTGACAGAGAGAGACAGAGACAGACACGGAGGGAGAGAGACACACTGAGAGACAGAGTGGGAGAGAGACATGCAGACAGAGACAGACAAGAGAGAGGCAGGGGGAGAGAGAGAGAGAGAGAGAGACACACACACACACACACACACACACACACTGACAGACAGAGTGAGAAACAGAGCGAAACAGAGATGGAGAGAGAGAGAGAAAGACCAGAGACAGAGAATGAGAGACAGACAGAGAGAAAGGGATAGACAGGGAAACAGAGAGAGAGAGAGAGAGAGACAAGAGATGGGGAGAAACAGAGAGACAGACACACAGAGAGAGAACGAGAGAAAGAGACAGACAGAGAGATAGGCAGCGAGGGAGAGAGCGAGAGAGGCAGTGAGAGAGAGGAGAAAAGAGAGAAGGAGACACTCAGAAAGAGAGCGACACGGGGAGAGAGAGGGGGGGGAGACACAGACAGACAGTTAGAGAGAGAAACAAAGGGAGAGAGAAAGAGAGACACTCAGAAAGAGAGAGACAGGGTGAGTGACAGAGAGAGAGAGAGAGACAGACACAGAGAGAGACGGAGAGTGGATGAGACACAGAGTGAGACACACACACAGAGGAAGAGACAGGGAGAAGAGAGGAGAGAGAGAGAGGGAGAGAGACAGACAGAGACAGAGAGGGAGAAACAGAGAGAAAAAGAGAGAGACCAGAGACAGATAGAAACAGACAGAGAGACAGAGAGAAACACAGAGAGAGGATGAGACAGAGTGACCAAAACGGAGAGAGAGAGAGACACACACAGTCAGAGAGATAGGCACAGGGAGAGAGAGAAGGGGGGGGGGAGAGACAGAGAGAAAGACAGTGAGAGACACAGAGAGTGAGAGACACAGAGAGATGGAGAGAGAAAGAAAGAGACACCGAGAGGGAGAGATAGACAGACAGAGATACAGAGAGAGAAAGAGAGAGAGGGAGAGGGGGACAGAGAGAGATACAGATGGAGAGAAACAGAGAGAGAGATAAAGAGATGGAGACAGGGACACACACACACACACACACACACACACACACACACACACACACACACACACACACAGAAAGGGAGAGACAGAGAAAGTGTGAGGCAGAGAAATGGAGAGACAGTGTGGCAGAGAGAGAGAGTGAACGATAGAGGCAGAGAGAGACAAAGAGCGAGACCGGGGGGGGGGAGAGAGACAGACAGACAGAGAGGGAGAAACAGAGAGTGAGACAGACAGAGAGAGAGAGAGAGGCAGCGAGAGAGAGTGGGAGAGAGAGACACCGAGAGACAGAGAGAGACAGGGACAGAGAAAGCGACAGAGAGAGAGAGAGAGAGAGAGAGAGAGAGAGAGAGTGAAAGACAGAGGGAGAGCACAGACAGACAGAGAGTGAAAGACAGAGTGAGACAGACTGAGAGAGGGAGAGACAGAAAGAGATGGAGAGAGAGAGACAGACAGGCAGCGAGTGAGAGACACAGAGAGAGAGCGAGAGAGACAGAGGGAAAGACAGATAGAAACAGAGAGAGGGAGAGACAGAGTGAGGGAGACAGAGAGAGGGAGACAGCGTTAGACAGACAGAGAGAGAGTGACCGAGGGAGTGACAGAGCCAGAGAGAGAGAGACACAGGGAGAGAGAAAGGGGGAGGGAGAGACAGAGAGAGAGAGGCAGCAAGAGAGAGAGAGAGAGAGAGAGAGATACAGAGAAAAACAGAGAGAGAGAGACGGGGAGAAAGACAGAGGGAGAGAGAGAGACAAAAGGAGAGAGGGAGAGAGAAAGAGAGACAGAGAGAGAGAGAGGGAGAGGGTGAGAGGCAGAGAGAGACAGAGGGAGGGAGAGAGAAAAATAGAGAGAGGCAGTGAAGAAAGCGAATCGTATGTTGGCATTCATAGCAAAAGGATTTGAGTACAAGAGCAGGGAGGTTCTACTGCAGTTGTACAGGGTCTTGGTGAGGCCACACCTGGAGTATTGCCTACAGTTTTCGTCTCCTAATCCGAGGAAAGACATTCTTGCCATAGAGGGAGTACAGAGAAGGTTCACCAGACTGATTCCTGGGATGGCAGGACTTCCATATGAAGAAAGACTGGATGGACTCGACTTGTACTCGCTGGAATTTAGAAGATTGAGGGAGGATCTTATAGAGACTTACAAAATTCTTAAGGGGTTGGACAGGCTAGATGCAGGAAGATTGTTCCCGCTGTTGGGGAACTCCAGAACAATGGGTCAGAGTTTAAGGATAAGGGGGAAGTCTACCAGGACCGAGATGAGAAAATCATTTTTCACACAGAGAGGGGTGAATCT
>CAUPSL010001316.1:0-42555 GCA_963514005.1 Raja brachyura | reverse complement strand
CCCGTGGAATGTTTCTTCCTCTGTGGAATGAGCAGCTCCTGCACCTTGTGTATTATTCCAGAAACACCTGCCCATTGTTGCTCCACTCTCTCATCGCTGCTGGGACATCTTTCCAGTCAACGTTGACCCAGCTCCTCCCTCCCTCCCCCCCTCCCTCCCTCCCTCATGGCTCCGGCGGTGAATGTCCGGAGCCCGGAGCGGAGAGACAGACTGCGGGCCGCCCGCCCGCCGCCTCCTCTGGGATGGATGCACTCAGGGCGGGGATTTATTAATGAGCCGAAGCACTGAGGTGAGCGGATATTTCACCGCGCTCTTCACCTGCTCCCTGAACTTGGACTGGGTCACCGCGTAAATAAATGTGTTGGTGCAGCAGCTGAGATTCCTCAGCAAATACCCGACGTAGTTAAAGATATATTGAGAATCATTCGCATCAGTTCCAATTGCTGCGATCTGATAAAAGATGAAGTTTACAACCAGCGTCAGCCACAGGAGGATGAAGCTGCCGGAGATGGTGAAGAGTAAAACCACAGACCTCTTCCTGCTCTCCATCTCCGGGTCACTGCGGTTCCCACCCCTTGCTCTCACCCCTCAGCCCCTTTCGGACCCGACCTGGCCACTAAAATGTGGCGGACTGTCAGAGCATTGAGCAGCAGGATTACAGCGAAAGGGAGGAACGGAGTTGAAACTATGTCGATCCAGTCAAATGCCACCCACCCGGGGTGAGTGTAATAACTGGCCACCGTGACACAGCCCCACGGGACATTGTCGATGATATGTCTGGGCTCCATTGTGAAGCAGCGGGGAATGCTTTTCAGACAGAGCAGAACGCCGGCTGTTGCAAAACCACAGCCGCAGTTTTCCCGGTGCAATATTTAGTTTTCAGCTTCTGGCAACAAATGGCGACAAAGCGATCAAGGTGAAAGTGACGGTGAACCAGACAGAACAGTCTGTAGCTGCAAACCTCAGTAGATCGTTAACACGGCACACAGGGGTGAGGGACAGGAAACTCCAATAGAAGTAATGATATCGGATCCAATACAAGATGACCTCGGTGATGACGGCCAGTAGATCGGCCGCTGCCATGGCCACCAGGTAGCGAGTGGTGCAGGTGGAGAGGCCGCACTTTCCCCGGGACAGGATCACAATCGCCACTAAATTCACTGCGGAAAGACAAGGGAACGGACACTGGGCATTTACACAACCACGGTCTCCGGGGCTGACTGAACCCCGGCTCTACTTTCAGCTCAAGATCAGGAGTGTTGGAGTGGATGCGCGGCTGCAATAAGTTCAACAATGTCAGAACCGGCCTCCGAATGTACCCGACCTGCCTGCCCGCTTCAGGGGAGAGAGATAAGGCGACCAGCGGGCGGGGTAAAGGGCGGGGAGGGAACGAGCAGCCACATACCGCTACAATAGGCGCAATGGTCCTTTCTATAGTGAACCCTGCTGCTGCTCACAGTCTCTGATGGGGCCGCTTTCACAGACTTAACCGTGAGCCGCCGGCCGCGATTAACCAGGTCTCTGGGAACTCGGCATCTGATGGGGACAAGGAGGCTTCCAGAGGGAAGGCAGGGACAAGATGGAATCCGGCAGCAGAGTGGCTCCGTTAATGGATTCATTCCACAGTGAGTTCAGTTCAGTAACCACACACACACACACACACACACAAGCACGCACGCACACACACACACACGCACGCGCACACACACACACACACATGGACACACACACACGCACGCACACACACACACTCACTCACACACACAGACATACACACACACATACACACACACACACACATGCACGCACACACTCACTCACCCACACACACACACACACACCCACACGCACACACACACGCACACAGACACACACACACACACACACACACACAGACACACACACACACACACACACACACACACCCACACCCACACACACACACACACGCACACACACACACGCCGGTAGATCCGCGGCCACTGGTCCAGGAGATGGATCCGATTAATGACCAACAGGCTGTGGGTGGAATCCGACTGTGACAGACAGACTCCACAGTGAGTGAGTCACAGTGTCCACAGGAGCAGCTGTTCACTCTGATCAATAACTCAGACACAGTGAACTTCACAATGTGAACCCCTCTCTCCCAGTCTCGCCCTCCCGGAGAGCTGCCTGCCTGCCTGCCTGCCTGTCCCGAGCACTGGGACAACTCTGGGCAAGGTGCCACTGAAGGCAAGAGCAACATTCTAGTGGCTCCCGGCCGGCAGCAGTGAGAGAAAAAGTAGGTTTGTTTCAACTGCCTGAAAATAAGACAAATCACAGCAGCGTTAATTCACAAATATTTCACTGAGAGGATTGATATTCTTCACATATTCGTGTACAACGGTCATCAGTTGGGAACGTGTAACATAATGAGAATCAGGTCAACACCAGTTAACACACGGACGGACGGATGGAGTTATAAAACTTGAATTGTTCTGCTCACTTACCAGGGACTCCAACGGCAGCAATGATCACGTACAGGATTCTCTGCACGGCGTAATATTCAATAAAATGCTGCCCCATTTTCTGTTCCCAGTGACGTGTCTCCGTGAGCTGCCGGTAACGTCTCGGAATGAAATGCTGGGGCAGAACATTCCTGGAGATTTTATACCATTTTCCGTCTCCACCGGGACAGTGAAGTTTCAACAGTGTTTAAAAATAGAGATTTAGAAATGATTCACAAACAGATGACATCAGCGGAGTGAGTGAGTGAGTGAAATCCCTGCTGAGACAGACAGACAGACAGACAGACAGACAGACAGACAGACAGACAGACAGACAGACAGGTTGTGGTTTATTCAGGGAATTGATTGAGAAACTCCACAGACTGGGAATTGTGGCGATAGACACTGAGGGATGGGAATTGGGAGCGGCGGGCGCCATTGTTCCAGCAAAGGGGATATTGTTTCAAACTCCATCAGATCCAACTGTCCACCTCATGTTGTTTGTCTGAGTTCCTTCAATCCGTTTCACTCAGCAAGGCAAAGCCAAATTCCAGGGACCCTCTCAGGGCTTCTGGTGCCCAGTTTGAAGGTGGACTGGACTGGGCGACCTTTGTCCACAGGTTGAGGAATTAGTTCCACACATCACCTCGGACTAAAATGCCCCCCCCCCCCTCCCTCCACTCTGCTTCAACAGATCACCTCGCCGTATCATATGATCGCACTCAATATGGTCGCGGCTTCACTGACTGTGGCCTCAACCCCACACTCCCGCTGACTGACTGACCCCGGGAACCATTCACTCCCTGCTTGCCTGGAATAGATCTGACTATACCATGGGACAATAACATTCCCTGCCTTCCTTCCTTCATCACCTCTGTGGAGGAACGACCCAGAGACTCACGACACTCAGAGAACAGAAACATTGCTGCCTTAGAAATGTCCTAAGCCTAAATAAAACGGCCAATGATGCAGCACCTCTCCCTTCTCTATTTCTCTCTCCCTCCATTCCTACTGATGTCACTCTCCCTGAACTGTGACTCTCTCTCCTACGCTCTCTATTCCCCCTCTCTGGGCTGCCCTCTCTCCGACCACCGATGGAGGGACTCACAGTGGGGTAGTACTGATGGAGGGACACACTGTGGTGGTACTGATGGAGGGACACACTGTGGTGGTACTGATGGACGGACACACTGTGGTGGTACTGATGGACGGACACACTGTGGTGGTACTGATGGAGGGACTCACAGTGGGGTAGTACTGATGGAGGGACACACTGTGGTGGTACTGATGGAGGGACACACTGTGGTGGTACTGATGGACGGACACACTGTGGTGGTACTGATGGAGGACACACTGTGGGATATTACTGATGGAGGGGCACACTGTGGGGTACTGATGGAGGGACACACTGTGGTGGTACTGATGGAGGGACACACTGTGGTGGTACTGATGGAGGGACACACTGTGGGTACTGATGGAGGGACACACTGTGGTGGTACTTGTGGAGGGACACACTGTGGTGGTACTGATGAACTGTGGGGTAGGACAGATGGACTGACATTCTGTGGGATAGTACTGCTGGAAGTGACAGTCTGAAGAAGGGTTTTGGCCAGAAACGTTGCCTATTTCCTTCGCTCCATAGACGCTGCTGCACCCGTTGAGTTTCTCCAGCACTGTTGTCTACCTGATGGAAGTGAAACTGTGGGGCAGGCAGGCTGCACCATTGGAATGACACTGTGAAATAGTACTGATGCAGTGACACACCGTGGGGTAGTTCTACTGGAATGACACGCTGAGGGGTTGTCGTGATAGACAATAGACAATAAACAATAGGTACATGAGGAGGCCATTTGGCCCTTCGAGCCAGCATCGCCATTCACTTTGATCATGGCTGATCATCCCCAATCAGTATCTCGTTCCTGCCTTCTCCCAATAGGGTGTTTGCACATAAGGTCACTGGGTCAAAGGGCTTGACACACGGATCCGCTCAATCCATCTGGAGGACATCCGTCACTTCCAGTACATGTTATTAATGCAAGAAACGCGTACTTTCCCACCTGTTAAAAACCGCCAGAATGTTGAATTTCTGCGCTGTACAAGATTGTGGCCGTCGGTCGGGGTGGGTAAGTGTGAGAGATACGTACCCAACTTCAGAATTCCAAACGTGAAGCGAAATGAAGGTACTATCTACCGTCATTTCTCCTCACGTTTGGAATTCTGAAGTTGGCTAAATGTATCTGACGCTTATCCCGATTTCCATAAGTATTTACGGACAGACGGGGCACAAATTGTCAATTTGGGCGGTGGGTGGGTGGGTGGGTGGGTTTTAACGGGCCCGCTGCGCTGTCAGTGCTGACCTGCAGTTCATCGCGTGTAATCTACTTGGGGTAGGTAGCGTAGCAGCAGCAAGAGTCATGGGTCGTGACCCGACTGCCGTGAAACCTCCCCATATCCCCTGAGTCCGCTATCTTTAAGAGCGCTATCTAGCTCTCTCTTGAAAGCATCCAGAGAACCGGCCTCCACCGCCCTCTGAGGCAGAGAATTCCACAGACTCAACACTCTCTGTGAGAAAAACAGTTTCCTCGTCTCCGTTCTAAATGGCTTACTCCTTATTCCTAAACTGTGGCCCCTGGTTCTGGACTCCTGAACATAATTCCTGCCTCTAGTGTGTCCAAGCCATTAATAATGTACATGTTTCAATGAGATTCCCTCTCATCCTTATTATCTGAATGGTGGCCGATTAGGAAAAGGGGAGATGCAACGAGACCTGGGTGTCATGGTACACCAGTCATTGAAAGTAGGCATGCAGGTGCAGCAGGCAGTGAAGAAAGTGAATGGTATGTTAGCATTCATAGCAAAAGGACTTGAGTACAAGAGCAGGGAGGTTCTACTTCAGTTGTACAGGGTTTTGGTGAAACCACACCTGGAGTATTGCGTACAGTTTTGGTCTCCAAATCTGAGGAAAGACATTCTTGCCATAGAGGGAGTACAGAGAAGGTTCACCAGACTGATTCCTGGGATGTCAGGAATTTCATATGAAGACAGACTGGATAGACTCGGCTTGTACTGGCTAGAATCTAGAAAACCGAGGGGGGATCTTATAGAAACTTATAAAATTCTTAAGGGGTTGGACAAGCTAGATGCAGGAAGATTGTTCCTAATTTTGTGGAAGTCCAGAACAAGGGGTCACAGTCTAAGGATAAGGGGGAAATCTTTTAGGACCGAGATGAGGAAAACATTTTTCGCAGGGAGTGGTGAGTCTCTGGAATTCTCTGCCACAGAAGGTAGTTGAGGCCAGTTCATTGGCTATATTTAAGAGGGAGTTAGATGTGGCCCTTGTGGCTAAAGGGATCAGGGGGTATGGAGAGAAGGCAGGTACAGGATACTGAGTTGGATGATCAGCCATGATCATATTGAATGCGGTGCAGGCTCGAAGGGCCGAATGGCCTACTCCTGCACCTAATATCTATGTTTCTATATTTCTATCCTTCTAAACTCCAGAGTCTACAAGCCCAGCTGCTCCATACTCTAAAAAAGTGACAGTCCCGCCATCCCGGGAATGAGCCTGGTAAGGAGTGACACAGTGTGGCTAGTACTGATGTAATGACACAGTGCGGAGTAGCACTGAAATAATAACACTTTGTGCTAGTACCCATGGAATGACACTGTGGGTAGTCCTGATGAAATGACGCATTGTGTTGTAGTATTTTGATTTTATTTTAATACTTGTCATTTGAACCTCAGAGAGGCTCGAACGAAACTCCGTTTCTATAGCCATACAAAGAGAACAATTCATAAAAACGCACAGACAATTCAATCCCCACAAACATCCATCACAGTGAATCTCCTCCTCACTGTGATGGAAGGCAAAGTCTTCTCTCTCCCCCGCACCATTTCTCTCCCGAGGTCGAAGCCGCAGGCGGGCAGTGTTAAGTCCCACGGCCATTGAAGCCACGCCGGGCCGGGCGATGTACGGCCCCGCTCCGGGTCGCTCCAACCACCCCCGCGACACGGGCTGGAGAAGCTTTGTTGCGGGAGCTCGAGAGAGCGAGCGAGCGGTCTCCCACCCGGACCCGCCCGCGAGCTCCCGATATCCCGACAGACAGTCCACCGGTCTGCAGCTGCAGCTGGAGCTCCGGAGTCGGGCCGCAGCGGCGAGCCACCACCGCTCCCCACGCTCCGGGACGGCCGGCCCTACGACCGTGAGTCCGCAGGCTCCGTGACTGGAGCACTCAGGTCGTCCCGGTCGGAGGCCATCCCGGTTTCCCAACGACAACGGAGACCCGACAGGGAAAAGGTCGGCTCTCCCGTGCAGGGAAGGGGTTTAAACGTTTTCCCCTCCCTCTCCCATCCCCCACACATACACAATTACAGACAATACCAAAAAAACACATAGAAAAATAGGCGCAGGAGTAGGCCATAAGGCCCTTCGAGCCTGCACCGCCATTCAATGTGATCATGGCTGATCATCCAACTCAGTATCCCATACCTGCCTTCTCTCCATACCCCCTAATCCCTTTAGCCACAAGTGCCACATCTAACGCCCTCTTAAATATAGCCAATGAACTGGCCTCAACTACCTTTTGTGGCAGAGAATTCAGGAGACTCATCAATCTCTGTGTAAAGAATGTTTTCCTCATCTCGGTTCTAAAGGAATTCCCCCTTATCCTTAGACTGTGACCCCTTGTTCTGGACTCCCCCAACATCGGGAACAATTTTCCAGCATCTAGCTTGTCCAGCCCCTTAAGAATTTTGTAAGTTTCTATAAGATCCCCCCTCAATCTTCTAAATTCCAGCGAGTACAAGCCGAGTCTATCCAATCTTTCCTCATATGAAAGTCCTGACATCCCAGGAATCAGTCTGATGAATCTTCTCTGTACCCCTTTATGGCAAGAATGTCTTTCCTCAGATTTGGAGACCAAAACTGTACGCAATACTCCAGGTGTGGCCTCACCAAAATCCTGTACAACTGCAGTAGAACCTCCCTGCACCTATACTCAAATCCTTTCGCTATGAATGCTAACATACCATTTGCTTTCTTCACTGCCTGCTGCACCTGCATGCCTACTTTCAATGACTGGTGTACCATGACACCCAGGTCTCGTTGCATCTCCCCTTTTCCTAATCTGCCACCATTCAGATAATAGTCTACCCTCATGTTTTTGCCACCAAAGTGGATAACCTCACATTTATCCACATTATACTGCATCTGCCATGCATCTGCCCATTCACTCAGCCTATACAAATCACCCTGCAGCCTCTAAGCATCCTCCTCACACCTAACTATACCCCCCAGCTTGGTGTCATCTGCAAACTTGGAGATGTTGCATTGAATTCCCTCGTCCAAATCATTAATATATATTGTAAATAGCTGGGGTCCCAGCACTGAGCCTTGCGGTACCCCACTAGTCACTGCCTGCCATTCTGAAAAGGACCCATTTACTCCTACCCTTTGCCTCCTGTCTGCTAGCCAGTTCTCTACCCACATCAATACTGAACCCCCAGTACCGTGTGCTATAAGTTTACATAGTAATCTCTTATGTGGGACCTTGTCAAAAGCCATCTGAAAGTCTAGATATAACACATCCACTGGTTCTCCCTTATCCACTCTACTAGTTACATCCTTGAAAAATTCTATCAGATTCGTCAGACATGATTTACCTTTCGTAAATCCATGCTGACTTTGTCCAATGATTTCACCATTTTCCAAATGCGCTGCTATCCCATCTTAATAACTGACTCTAGCACTTTCCCCACTACCGATGTTAGACTAACTGGTCTGTAATTCCCCGCTTTCTCTCTCCCTCCCTTTTTAAAAAGTGGGATTACATTAGCTACCCTCCAATCCTCAGGAACTACTCCAGAATCTAAGGAATTTTGAAAAATTATCACTAATGCAGCCACTATTTCTGTGGCTACCTCCTTGAGCACTCTGGGATGCAGACTATCTGGCCCTGGGGATTTATCGGCCTTCAATCCGTTCAATACCACCTCCCGGCTAACCTGGATTTCATTCAGTTCCTCCATCTTATTTGACCCCCGTTCCACTGCTATCCGGCAGATTATTTATGTCCTCCTTAGTGAAGACAGAACCAAAGTAGTTATTCAATTGGTCTGCCATGTCCTTGTTCCCCATGATCAATTCGCCTGTTTCTGACTGCAAGGGACCAACATTTGTTTTAACTAGTCTCATTCTCTTCACATATCTATACAAACATTTGCAGTCAGTTTTTATGTTCCCTGCCAGTTTCCTTTCATAATCTATTTTCCCTTTCCTAATTAAGCCCTTTGTCCTCCTCTGCTGGATTCTGAATTTCTCCCAGTCCTCCGGTAGGCTGCTTTTTCTGGCAAATTTGTATGCCTCATCCTTTGTTTTTATACTATCCCTGATTTCCCTTGTTATCCATAGATGCACCACCTTCCCCGATTTATTCTTTTGCCAAACTGGTATGAACAACTTTTGTACTTCATCCATGCAGTCTTTAAATACCTTCCATTGCACATCCACTGTCAACCCTTTAAGAATCACCTGCCAGTCTATCTTGGCCAATTCACATCTCATACCTTCAAAGTTACCTTTGTTCAAGTTCAGAAACCTTGTTTCTGACTTAATGTTGTCACTCTCCATCCTAATGAAGAACTCAACCATATTATGGTCACTCTTGCCCAAGGGGCCACGCACAACAAGACTGCTAACTAACCCTTCCTCATTACTCCATACCCAGTCTAGAATATCCTGCTCTCTCGTTGGTTCCTCCACATGTTGGTTGAGAAAACTATCCCGCATACATTCCAAGAAATCCTCTTCCTCAGCACCCCTGCCAATTTGATTCACCCAATCTACATGCAGATTGAAGTCACCCATTATAACCGTGTTACCCTTGTTGCACGCATTTCTAATTTCCTGTATGATGCCATCCCCAACTCCAATACTACTGTTAGGTGGCCTGTACACAGTTCCCACTAGTGTTTTCTGCCCCTTAGAGTTTCGCAGCTCTACCCATATCGATTCCACATCCTCCACGCTAATGTCCTTCCTTTCTATTGCATTAATCTCCTCTCTCACCAGCAACGCTACCCCACCTCCTTTTCCTTTTCGTCTATCCCTCCTGAATATTGAATATCCCTGGATGTTCAGCTCCCAGCCTTGGTCATCCTGGAGCCATGTCTCCGTGATCCCAACTATAGCATAGTCATTAATCGCTATCTGCACCTTCAACTCATCCACCTTATTACGAATGCTCCTCGCATTGAGACACAAAGCCTTCAGGCTTGTTTTTACAACACTCTTACTCCTTATACAATTATGTTGACAAGTGGCCCCTTTCACATCGATCCCTATTACACTTGGCCATACCCTCCTATCCCTTTGTGAGCTTTCTTCCCCGTTAATTCTGGGGTCATTAACCATCCCTTTACTCTCTTTCCCTTAAACTCCGTCCTCGACTATCCCCTTTGACACCCCACCCCCCTTATTCAGTTTAAAACCATCCGTGTAGCATAGAAACATAGAAACATAGAAAATAGGTGCAGGAGTTGGCCATTCGGCCCCTCGAGCCTGCACCACCTTTCAATGTGATCATGGCTGATCACCCAACTCAGTATCCCGTACCTGCCTTCTCTCCATACCCCCTGATCCCTTTAGCCACATCTAACGCCCTCTTAAATATAGCCAATGAACTGGCCTCAACTACCTTCTGTGGCAGAGAATTCCAGAGACTCACCACTCTCTGTGTAAAGAATGTTTTCCTCATTTAGGTCCTAAAGGAATTCCCCCTTATCCTTAGACTGTAACCCCTTGTTCTGGACTCCCCCAACATCGGGAACAATCTTCCAGCATCTAGCTTGTCCAACCCCTTAAGAATTGTGTATAGAAACATAGAAAATAGGTGCAGGAGTAGGCCATTCGGCCCTTCGAGCCTGCACCGCCATTCAATATGATCATGGCTGATCATCCAACTCAGTATCCCGTACCTGCCTTCTCTCCATACCCCCTGATCCCTTTAGCCACAAGTGCCACATCTAACGCCCTCTTAAATATAGCAGGTGGGGGACCCGCGTATGTTTCTATAAGATCCCCCCTCAATCTTCTAAATTCCACCGAGTACAAGCCGTCAAACCTGCCGGCCAGAATGCGGGTCCCCCACCTGTTAAGATGCAATCCGTCCCTTTTGTGCAGTTCCCCCTTACTCCAAAACAGATGCCAGTGATCTAAGAGTCTAAATCCCTGCCCCCTGCACCTGTTCCTCAGCCACACATTCAGGTCACGTATCTCCCTGTTCCTGCTCTCGCCAGCACAAGGAACTGGAAGCAAACCGGAGATAACAACCCTGGAAGTACTGCTTTTCAGCATTTCTCCGAGCTCTCTGAAGTCCCGCTGCAAAATATTCATCCCCTTCTTTCTAACATAATTTGTGCCAACATGCACGACCACTTCCGGCTGTTCACCTTCGCCCTTGAGGATTGTCTGCACTCTGTCCGTGACATCCTGGATCCTGGCATCAGGAAGGCAGCACACCATCCTCGAATCCCGTCTGTTGCCGCAAAAACCCCTGTCCGTACATCTCACATTGGAGTCTCCAACTACAATGGCGTTGCCCGACTTTGGCTTCTTTGGTTTTGGCTCAACAGCCCTTTTTGTTTTGCAAGCCAGTCCGCCGCTCAAAACACGGACAACTACATTTAACTAGACAAAAAATTAAAACAAAGACAGACAGGCTGTAGGGGGCGATGGAACATGAGTCGCGCCCGCCCGGAGTTTGATAGTAATGATAGAGTGAGCGATACTCATGTAATGATGCATTCTAGGGCAGTGCTGATGGAGTGACACACTTGGGTAGTATTGATGTAGGGAAACACTGTGGGGTAGTACTGATGGAGGGAAACACTGTGGGGTAGTACTGACGGAGGGAAACACTGTGGGGTAGTACTGATGGAGGGTAACACTGTGGGTAGTACTGATAAGGGACACACTGTGGGGTAATACTGATGGAGGGAAGCACTGTGGGGTAGTACTGATGGAATGACACAGAGGATTAGTACTGATGGTGTGGCACTTTGGGGACGTACTGATAATGACACCCAGGGGTAGCACATTTGAAGTGACAAACGGGCTGGGGTAGTACTGATGGAGTAATCCACTGTGGGGTAGTACAGATGGAATTACACACTGTGGGGTAGTATTGATGGGGTGACTCACCGAAGTGGAGCATTGATGAAGTGACACACTGTTGGGGTAATACTGATGTAGTGACACACTATGCGCATTACTGATGGGTGAGATATTGTGGGCTGATACACATGGAGTACTGATGAAGTGATAAAGGTATGGTAGCACAAATGGAGTGACACTCTGTCGGGTAAATAGACACAAAATGCTGGAGTAAATCAGCGGGACAGGCAGCATCACTGGAGAGAAGGAATGGGTGACGTTTTGGGGCGAGATCCTTCTTCAGACTGATGTCACAGGAGTGGGCGGGAATGTAGTCGGAGACAGTAAGACTGGTGGGAGAACTGGGAAGGGGAAGCAGATGGAGAACGATGGAATGCACGGGCTACTTGATGTTAGAGAAGTCAATGTTCATACCGCTGGTGTGTTAGCGACCCACACAAAATGTGAGGTGCTGTTCCTCCAATTCACGATGGGCCTCACTCTGACAATGGAGGAGGCCCAGGACACCAGGCTCTGTGGTTGCCCTGATGGAGTGGCATAGTTTGGTGTAGTGCTGATTGACCAACACAATCTGGATTAGTATTGATGGAGTGACAGGCTGTGGGGTAGCACTGATGTATGACATATTCTGGAGTAGTTCTGATGGAGGGACACACTTTAGGGCGGTAGTATTGATGGAGTGACATACTGTGGGATAATACTGCTGGAATGATAACCTGTCAGGTGGGTCTGTTGGCGACACATTGTGGGGAGGTCCTGATGGAGTGACAAACAGTGGGGTATTACTGATGGATTGACACACTGTGGAGTAGTACCCATGGAGTTACACACTGTGGAATAATGCTGAAGGGGACACACACTGTGGGATATTACTGATGGAAAGGCATACTGTGGGTTGGTTCTGATGGAGCCACTCTGTGGGGTGGAACTGATGAATCGACCCACTGCGAGATCGTACTGATGGAGTGACATAACCTGGGGTAGATGTAATGACTTTTAGTGGAGTAGTACTGATGGATTGATGTACTGTAAGACAGTACTGATGGAGTGATATTATAGAAACATAGAAACATAGAAACTAGGTGCAGGAGTAGGCCATTCGGCCCTTCGAGCCTGCACCGCCATTCAACACGATCATGGCTGATCATCCAACTCAGTATCCCGTACCTGCCCTCTCTCCATACCCTCTGATCCCCTTAGCCACAAGGGCCACATCTAACTCCCTCTTAAATATACCCAATGAACTGGCCTCAACTACCCTCTGTGGCAGAGAGTCCCAGAGACCCACCACTCTCTGTGTGAAGAAATTCCTTCTCATCTCGGTCCTAAAGGATTTCCCCCTTATCCTTAAGCTGTGACCCCTTGTCCTGGACCTCCCCAACATCGGGAACAATCTTCCTGCATCTAGCCTGTCCAACCCCTTAAGAATCTTGTAAGTTTCTATAAGATCCCCTCTCAATCTCCTAAATTCTAGAGAGTATAAACCGAGTCTATGCAGTCTTTGTTCATAAGACAGTCCTGACATCCCAGGAATCAGTCTGGTGAACCTTCTCTGCACTCCCTCTATGGCAATAATGTCCTTCCTCGGATTTGGAGACCAGAACTGTACGCAATACTCCAGGTGTGGCCTCACCAAGACCCTATACAACTGAAGTAGAACCTCCCTGCTCCTATACTCAAATCCTTTCGCTATGAAAGCTAACATACCATTGGCTTTCTTCACTGCCTGCTGTACCTGCATGCCTACTTTCAATGACTGGTGTACCATGACACCCAGGTCGCGCTGCATCTCCCATTTTCCTAATCGGCCACCATTTAGATAGTAGTCGGTTTTCCTATTTTTGCCACCAAAGTGGATAACCTCACATTTATCCACATTATACTGCATCTGCCAAACATTTGCCCACTCACCCAGCCTATCTAAGTCACCTTGCATTCTCCTAGCATCCTCCTCACAGCTAACACTGCCCCCCAGCTTAGTATCATCCGCAAACTTGGAGATATTGCCTTCAATTCCCTCATCCAGATCATTTATGTATATTGTAAATAACTGGGGTCCCAGCACTGAGCCTTGCGGTACCCCACTAGTCACTGCCTGCCATTGTGAAAACGACCCGTTTACTCCTACTCTTTGCTTCCTGTTTGCCAGCCAGTTCTCTATCCACATCAATACTGAACCCCCAATGCCATATGCTTGAAGTTTATATACTAATCGCTTATGTGGGACCTTGTCGAAAGCCTTCTGGAAGTCCAGATACACCACATCCACTGGTTCTCCCCCATCCACGCTACTAGTTACAGTGACATTGATGGACTGACACACGGTGGGTGGGGAAGTACAGGTGTGGTGACAGACTGGGGAGACTCACTGGCGGAGTGACACGATTTGTGGTGGTCCTGATGGAGAGGCAAACGCCGGGGTAGTACTGATGGTGTGACACACTATGGGGTGGTACTGGGACCCACACACATTGGGATAGTGCTGATGGAGTGATCAACTGTGGAGTAGTCCTGATGGAGAGACAAACGTTGGGGCAGTGTTATGGGTCCCATGGTTGGGCACCCTAAAGCAGATAGATAACCTGTATAAAAGCAGGTGTGAGAACAAATGGTCAACTCCATCCAGATGGAAGATGTCTGCGCTGACCTTAGACCAAGGTCTGCTGGGGATGAAGTGAGGTTGGAGCGGCTCGCTAGCTTGTGCTTTCCTGGTTGCCTGGCATATCGAGCAAGTTGCCACTGTGTCACTATTCCCAGATGTGACTCATGTAGCGTGTTCAGCATCTGCCCCCGCATGCTTTGGGGGATTACGATTCAGTTTTCCCTCAAGACTAATCCGTCAACTTCAACCAGCTGGTCGTGGTATGCATGACACGTAATCAGGTCTGAGGGCAGGTCACGCCTGTTACTGGGCCAACCCTTTCTTATATACCCGCACAACAATGTTAGGGTCCGATCTGTTTTTGTTTCAGCTTTGAACTGGGCAAGGCGCTCGTCTGACATGTGTAGGATGGCTTCTACAGCATGTACCACGTTCGGCAGTGCGGTGAGCTCTTCCGCAGGCGTGTTTGTACTGGGCAGCCGGCTCAGGGCATCGGGGACAAACATTTCACGTCCCGGCTTCCACCGTATTTCCTGGTCGTACCGTAGCAGGTGCATTCGCATGCGCTGGGGTCTGGGGCTTAGTTTGTGTAGCGGCTTGGTGAGCAAGTCTACTAACGGCTTGTGGTCAGTAGTAAGGATTACTGTGCGATGACCGACAATGAAGTCATGAAACTTTCTGCAGGCGTACAACATGGAGCACAGCTCCTTGTCTATAGTCGCATACTTGCGCTCAGCTGCAGTCACACGTGCTGATGCATCTGCAACAGGTCTCTCGTCTTGCATTAGGACCGCTCCAAATCCGCTGTTGGAAGCATCTGTGGCAATTGAAATGGGCGTGTTCACATCGTACAGTTTGAGTGCGGGTGGCGATGTGACAAGACACGTCAGCTTGTCTACTGCACGTCTGTGTTTCTGCTCTAAATGCCACGCTATACCCTTTTCTGTTAGCTGTCTAAGTGGGGCGGTGATCTCCAAATCTCCGAGCGTTTCGGAATAAACTTGGCCGTGTATGTCACCATCCCCAAGGACATTTGTACCTCAGCCTTGTTTGTCGGGTATGGGACTTGTAGCATGCTGCTGACATGAGATGGGCTTGGTGACACGCCTGCTTGCGAGATGACGTGTCCACATACTCAATCTCATTTGAGCGCATTACCGACTTTCGGGGATTGAGCTTTGGGCCGGATTCTTTCACCCGTTCGAGTAGGGCTTTCCCCCTTGTGTCATCTTGTGCTGCATTCACACCCCAAAGGAGAATGTCGTCAACGACTATCATCACCCCGTCTAAATCGCCAAACTCTTCCTGCATCGCCCGCTGCCAAATCTCACTTTCGGATGAGATTCCAAATGGAAACACGAGGTATCGGTATCTCCAAAAGGGAGTATTAAATGTGGTCAGACGCCAGCTGTCATCGCTCAGTGGGAACTGCCAGTACCCACTTGTAGCGTCAAATATGGAGAACCATTTTGCCTTTGGCATGCGGGCTGCAATGTTCCCGAATGTCGGCATTGGGTAATGGTCCCTACGAATGGCCGCATTGAGGTCACATGGGCCAAGGCAGATGAGGACTTCGCCATTAGACTCGGTAACCGCACTCATAGAATTCATCCAATCCATCGGTTCGCTCACGGGCTTTATCCACAGTCTTCCCGTGGATTTTGAAGCAACAGCAACAAAGAGAAGCAGGAGAAAGCACTGATTGGCTCTAGCCCAAGTGGGAGGAGAGTTCTCAGTGAGTCAGAGGGGGAAAGCAGTTGAAAACTGAGGAATTTGGTTTGTAAATTAGGTAATTGAACAGTCAATATGAACAAGGCAGCTCTTGGGGAGCGGCAGTGAGTGAGCGGCCTTGTGAGGGAAGTGCCCTGTAAGTAAAGTGTGAGTCTTTGGCTCGAGAGTCTTCGGCGAGGAGGCTGCGCAATACACTGGATAGGGAGAGACCGAGGCAAAAGAAGGAGCTGATGCAGTGTGATGCCTGCAGTGTGTGGGAGGTCAAGGACACTGCTGGTGCCTCTGGATGCTACAAATGTGAGAAGTGCATCCAGGTACAGCTCCTGAAGGACCGAACTGGAGAAACAAGTGGATGACCTCAGGTTCATCCGAGAAACTGAGTCGTTCCTCGACAAGTCCTTCAGTAAGATTGTTACACCCAAGGCACTAGAAGAGAGAAGGTGGGTGACGGTGAGAAAGGGAGGAAAACATGGAATGCAAAGGTCCCCGGGTGTTGTACCTCTTGTGAACAGGTTCACCCTCGTGGAAGCTGCCGGGACAGAAGACGGTATCTCACTGAGCGGCGGACTTGCTTGCAAAACAAAAAGGGCTGATGAGCCAAAACCAAAGAGGCCAAAGTCGGGCAACGCCATTGTAGTTGGAGACTCCATTGTGAGAGGTACGGACAGGGGTTTTTGCGGCAACAGACGGGATTCCAGGATGGTGTGCTGCCTTCCTGGTGCCAGGATCAAGGATGTTACGGACAGAGTGCAGACAATCCTCAAGGCCGAAGGTGAACAGCCGGAAGTGGTCGTGCATGTTGGCACAAATGATGTTGGAAAGAAGGGGATGAATATTTTGCAGCGGGACTTCAGAGAGCTTGGAAAAATGCTGAAAAGCAGGACTTCCAGGGTTGTTATCTCCGGTTTGCTTCCAGTTCCTCGTGCTGGCAAGAGCAGGAAAAGGGAGATACGGGACCTGAATGTGTGGCTGAGGAACTGGTGCAGGGGGCAGGGATTTAGATTCTTAGATCACTGGGATCTGTTTTGGAGTAAGGGGGAACTGTACAAAAGGGACGGATTGCATCTCAACAGGTGGGGGACCAGCATTCTGGCCGGCAGGTTTGCCACTGCTACAGGGATGGTTTTAAACTGAATAAGGGGGGTGGGGTGTCAAATGGGATAATCGAGAACGGAGTTAAAGGGAAAGAGTGTAAAGCGATGGTTAATGACCCCAGAATTAACGGGGAAGAAAGCTCACAAAGGGATAGGAGAGTATGGCCAAGTGTAATAGGGATCGATGTGAAAGGGGCCATGTGTCAACATAATTGTATAAGGAGTAAGAGTGTTGTAAAAACAAGTCTGAAGGCTTTGTGTCTCAATGCGAGGAGCATTCGTAATAAGGTGGATAAGTTGAAGGTGCAGATAGCGATTAATGACTATGCTATAGTTGGGATCACGGAGACTTGGCTCCAGGATGACCAAGGCTGGGAGCTGAACATCCAGGGATATTCAATATTCAGGAGGGATAGACGAAAAGGAAAAGGAGGTGGGGTAGCGTTGCTGGTGAGAGAGGAGATTAATGCAATAGAAAGGAAGGACATTAGCGTGGAGGATGTGGAATCGATATGGGTAGAGCTGCAAAACTCTAAGGGGCAGAAAACGCTTGTGGGAGCTGTGTACAGGCCACCTAACAGTAGTATTGGAGTTGGGGATGGCATCAAACAGGAAATTAGAAATGCGTGCAACAAGGGCAACACGGTTATAATGGGTGACTTCAATCTGCATGTAGATTGGGTGAATCAAATTGGCAGGGGTGCTGAGGAAGAGGATTTCCTGGAATGTATGCGGGATAGTTTTCTCAACCAACATGTGGAGGAACCAACGAGAGAGCAGGCTATTCTAGACTGGGTATTGAGTAATGAGGAAGGGTTAGTTAGCAGTCTTGTTGTGCGTGGCCCCTTGGGCAAGAGTGACCATAATATGGTTGAGTTTTTCATTAGGATGGAGAGTGACAAAATTAAGTCAGAAACAAGGGTTCTGAACTTGAACAAAGGTAACTTTGAAGGTATGAGATGTGAATTGGCCAAGGTAGACTGGCAGGTGATTCTTAAAGGGTTGACAGTGGATGTGCAATGGAAGGTATTTAAAGACTGCATGGATGAAGTAGAAAAGTTGTTCATACCAGTTTGGCAAAAGAATAAATCGGGGAAGGTGGTGCATCCATGGATAACAAGGGAAATCAGGGATAGTATAAAAACAAAAGATGAGGCATACAAATTTGCCATAAAAGGAAGCCTACCGGAGGACTGGGAGAAATCCAGAATGTAGCAGAGGAGGACAAAGGGCTTAATTAGGAAAGGGAAAACAGATTATGAAAGGAAACATGCAGGGAACATAAAAACTGACTGCAAAAGTTTTTATAGATATGTGAAGAGAAAGAGACCAGTTAAAACAAATGTTGGTCCCTTGCAGTCAGAAACAGGTGAATTGATCATGGGGAACAAGGACATGGCAGACCAATTGAATAACTACTTTGGTTCTGTCTTCACTAAGGAAGACATAAATAATCTGCCAGAAATAGCAGTGGAACGGGGGTCAAATAAGATGGAGGAACTGAGTGAAATCCAGGTTAGCCGGGAGGTGGTGTTGGGTAAATTGAACGGATTGAAGGCCGATAAATCCCCAGGGCCAGATAGTCTGCATCCCAGAGTACTCAAGGAGGTAGCCACAGAAATAGTGGATGCATTAGTGATAATTTTTCAAAATTCCTTAGATTCTGGAGTAGTTCCTGAGGATTGGAGGGTAGCTAATGTAACCCCACTTTTTAAAAAAGGAGGGAGAGAGAAAGCGGGGAATTACAGACCAGTTAGTCTAACATCGGTAGTGGGTAAACTGCTAGAGTCAGTTATTAAAGATGGGATAGCAGCGCATTTGGAAAGTGGTGAAATCATTGGACAAATTCAGCATGGATTTACGTAAGGTAAATCATGTCTGACGAATCTGATAGAATTTTTCGAGGATGTAACTAGTAGAGTGGATAAGGGAGAACCAGTGGATGTGTTATATCTAGACGTTCAGAAGGCTTTTGACAAGGTCCCGCATAAGAGATTAGCATACAAACTTAAAGCACACGGTATTGGGGGTTCAGTATTGATGTGGATAGAGAACTGGCTAGCAGACAGGAGGCAAAGGGTAGGAGTAAACGGGTCCTTTTCAGAATGGCAGGCAGTGACTAGTGGGGTGCCGCAAGGCTCAGTGCTGGGACCCCAGCTATTTACAATATATATTAATGATTTGGACGAGGGAATTCAATGCAACATCTCCAAATTTGCAGATGATACCAAGCTGGGGGGGTATAGTTAGGTGTGAGAGGATGCTTGGAGGCTGCCGGGTGATTTGGATAGGCTGAGTGAATGGGCAGATGCATGGCAGATGCAGTATAATGTGGATACATGTGAGGTTATCCACTTTGGTGGCAAAAACATGAGGGTAGACTATTATCTGAATGGTGGCAGATTAGGAAAGGGGGAGATGCAACGAGACCTGGGTGTCATGGTGCACCAGTCATTGAAAGTCGGCATGCAGGTGCAGCAGGCAGTGAAGAAAGCAAATGGTATGTTAGCATTCATAGCGAAAGGATTTGAGTATAGGAGCAGGGAGGTTCTACTGCAGTTGTACAGGGTTTTGGTGAGGCCACACCTGGAGTATTGCGTACAGTTTTGGTCTCAAAATCTGAGGAAAGACATTCTTGCCATAGAGGGGGTACAGAGAAGATTCACCAGACTGATTCCTGCGATGTCAGGACTTTCATCTGAGGAAAGATTGGATAGACTCGGCTTGTACTCTCTGGAATTTAGAAGATTGAGGGGGGATCTTATAGAAACTTACAAAATTCTTAAGGGGCTGGACAAGCTAGATGCTGGAAGATTGTTCCCGATGTTGGGGGAGTCGAGAACAAGGGGTCACAGTCTAAGGATAAGGGGGAATTCCTTTAGGACCGAAATGAGGAAAACATTCTTTACACAGAGAGTGGTGAGTCTCTGGAATTCTCTGCCACAGATGGTAGTTGAGGCCAGTTCATTGGCTATATTTATGAGGCCGTTAGATGTGGCACTTGTGGCTAAAGGGATCAGGGGGTATGGAGAGAAGGCAGGTACGGGATACTGAGTTGGATGATCAGCCATGATCACATTGAATGGCGGTGCGGGCTCGAAGGGCCGAATGGCCTACTCCTGTACCTATTTTCTATGTTTCTATGTTTCTATGTCTCCCAAGCTTTCCATGCGCTGTAATTCGGCTTTGACCTTATCGCTGATCTTGCATGGGATAGTGCGGGGCGGGTTGTGCCCAGGTTGCACGTTCGCTTCCAGCGCTATGTTGTACTCGTGTATTTTTAGCATTCCCAGCCCTTGGAAAATCTCGCGGTTTTCCTCAACGATCCTCGCAGTGTACGATGGGCTCGCACTCACGCACTCACGCCATCAACCGCCTCCTTTCACACAAGAAGCCCTAACCTTTCACACGTTAGTTTCCCAAATATGCGTTTCACACCCCCCTCACTATTTGAAAGACAACCCTGTGCTCTTTCTGGCCTACTTTGACGTTCCCTTTTGCCTGCCCCACAGGCTTCATTGTATGTCTAGATTATGACCTCAGTGTCACATTCGTGTTCAGTAAGGCAAGACCAGTCTTTCTGAACAAGTGCTCAGCAGGATGTCCACTTGAGCTCCACAGTCAAGTTTCAACTCAATGTCCACATTGTTGATGCTGCACATCTGTCCCCATTCACGCGTCGACTCAATCACAGCGTCAGTCACGGCGTCAATGTAGAAGACATCAACATCGTCGTCCACTGGCTCAGGCAGCGGTGAAGTGTTCATCTGTAACTCGACGTCGCGGACATCACGGCTCCAGTCCCCGGCCTTTTGTCTGATTAGCCGGCCATATTGTGGGAAACGTGGGCGTCTGTTGGGCGCTCTATTTACCGGGCAGTCGGGGGATCTGGAAAGATGTCCAATCTCTCCGCAGGTGTGACATCTCATGTACTGAGCGGGGCAGTAGTTGCCCTTATGCCCGCGGGTGCATGACCGGGAGACGGGATCCTTTCCAGAATCACGGAGTTCTGTCTATGGTTGTCTGGGTCACGAATCCCTCCCTTCCATGGCCGACTGGCGCTGTCCCGTTTCACGTAATCAACAGTCTCTTCGGTGTCGATGGGGGTTGGGGCAATCTGCGTCACCTGTTCGGCTGCAGCTTCAGCTATCAGACACATGTCACTGCATTGTTCCAGTGTGAAATCATCGCATTGTAGTAGTTTTTCTGGAGTGGCTCGCTGGTGATTCTGCAGACAATTCTGTCTCGCAACAACGAGTCATGGATAATGCCAAACTGGCCATCATTGGCTAAAGACTTCACTGCCGTCAGATAGCTGGAGAAGGTCTCCCCTCGCCGCTGATTTTGTGTATTAAAGATGCATCTTGAGGCAGTTACATTCTATTTTGGTTCCCGGTATGTCTGAAACTTATTCTTCAGCGGTTATATTTTGTCAGTTTCCTCCTGGACAAACTCAAAGGTCTCATAAATCTCCCGAGCTGCCGGTCCAGCCCGGCTACGTGGGGGAATGTTGCACAGCGAATCTTATCTGGTTTATTTGTTAGTCCTGTTCCCGCCTCGTACAGCTCGAATGCCCTTATCCAGTCCTTATAATTCTTGGCCAAGTTTCCTTCCATGGAGAGTGGCCCCGGACGCTTGAGTCCTGACATTCTTTTATTCAGTTTGTTTTTTACTTTGACACCATGTAAAGTTTGAGACCACGTTCGGCGCTGTTGTGACTCGCACAAAGACAACACGTCCGACATCTTGTAAGTAAGATTTAATCTGAACAACGCACGGAAACTTCTCGAAGGTCACCTGACCTCTACCACGAGGCACAGGCATTTATATTAAAGGGGCACTAGCATTTATATTACATATACATCACAGTTATTTCAACCACACCCTCATTTGCCTGTTCTGAGAATGAACAACATTGTCACAAGCCACGAGGTATAATTTTGTTCCCTGCAGAACTGGATAACGACAGGAGGAGGATTCGAGTTCGGTGAAAACACAAAGGAAATAATTTGAGCAAAAATATTATTTAAGCGCGCAGAAGCGCACAAGTGGAACATAGATACCGATATATAGACAACAGGTGCAGGAGTAGGGCCTTCGAGCCTACACCGACATTCAATGTGATCATGGCATATCATCCACGATCAATGCCCCGTTCATGCCCATTCTATCTTGGTCCCGCTGACCCAAAGAGTTATTTTGAATCCATTGTTCTTTTGAATGCATCTAGTGAAGGCCTCCACTGCCTTCTGAGTCGGAGAATTCCACAGATTCACAACTCTCTGTCTGTTCAAGTTTTTTCATCATCTCAGTTCTAAACGGCCTACCTCTTACTCTTAAACTGTGGACCCCGGTTCTGGATTTTCCTAACATCGGGAACATGTTTGCTGCATCTAGCGTGCCCAATCCCTTAATAAGATTATATGTCTCAAGAAATCCCCTCTCTTCCTTCTAATTCCAGTGAATACAAGGCCAGATGCTCCATGCTTTCATCATATGCCAGTCCCGCCATCCCGGGGATTAACCTTGTGAACCTACGCTGCAATCCCTTATTTGCAAGAATGTCCAACCTCAAATCAGTAGACCAAAACTGCACACAATACTCTAGCTGTGGTTTCACCAGGCTGCTGTACAAGTGCAGAAGGACATGTTTGCCCCTATACTCAACTCATCTCGTTGTGAAGGCCAACATGCCATTAGCTGTCTTCATTGCCTGTTGGAGTTGCATGCTCACTTTCAGTGACTGGTACACAAGGACACCAAAATCCCATTGTACTTCCCCTTTTCCTAACCTGACACCATTCAGATAATAATCTGTCTTCCCGTTCTTGCCACCAGTGAATAACCTCACATTTATCCACATTACATTGCGTCTGCCATGCATCTGCCCACTCACCCAACCTGTCCAAATTACCCTGCATCCCCATGGCATCCTCGGCACAGTTCACACTTCAAACTGCAGCTTTGTGTGATCTGCAAATTTGCTCATGTTACTTTTAATACCGTTATCTAAATCAATAATGTATATTATAAATAGCTGCCGTCCACTTTTCTATCCATATCAATCATCAAAGCCAATACCATGTGCTCTAATGTCCCCACTCAATAGCCAAAAATCTGTAGCCTCCCTTTGATCTGGTATTTTGTTGTTCACATGCTTGATCAATGGTGTTTTATCATTAATGTTTTATTATTATTAATGTTTAGTGTTTTCTGAGTCATTCGTAACTGTCACTGTATGTCATGTTGTTACTTGTGGGCGGAGCACCAAGGCAAATTCCTTGTATGTGAATACTTGGCCAATAAACTTACTTACTTAAACTTCAAGATAAACTAATATCCTGCGAGGGATCTTAACAAATGCTTTCTGAAAGTCCAGGCACATTACATCCACTGGCTCCCCCTTGTCCATTTTACATGTTGCATCCTCAAAATGGATCATGCAATGCTTCTGCAACCTATGCGCCATTCCGCTGGTTTCATGGTGTTGTCAACACTGCAGATGACGGGCGATTTAGGATTTGCGTCAGGTTTAGGATATTACAGGCACATGTACCGATGTACAGTGAACACACATTGTTCCGCATGCCATCCAAACAGTTTACATACATCATATATAGATATTATCGGTTTAAACGCGATGACACGGGGCACTGGTCGTGTGGATCCACTCAGAATGTGGTTGCTATATAGATTCACAGAGCGGGTGACGTACATATAGAATTACTTGCCGACGAGGTAGCTGAGGTAGGAACTAAACACCATTTAATATACATTTGGCCAAACACAAATAGGGAGTGACACGCGCCAAAACCGGCAGGTGGGACTTATGTTGACGGTGCACATTCATCAACGATGGCAGGCTGGGCTGAAGGACCTGTTCCTGCGTTGTGTGACTCATGACAATAGATAGAGCAAGGTGGATAATAGAGAGGGCAGCAGACATTTATCAGCATTGTGGCGCTGTTTTATACATCAGTACCTCAGACAACGTTCAATGTTCATAATAGAAACATTGAAACATAGAAAATTGGTGCAGGAGGAGGCCATTCGGCCCTTCGAGCCAGCACCGCCATTCATTGTGATCATGGCTGCTTGGCCCCATCAATAACCCGTGCCTGCCTGCTCCACATAATCCCTTGATTTCACGAGCCCCTGGAGCTCTATCTAACTGTCACTTAAATCCATCCAGTGACGTGGCCTCCACTGCCCTCTGTGGCAGGGCATTCCACAAATTCACAACTCTCTGGTGAAAAAGTATTTTTCTCACTTGACTCATAAATGACCTCCCCTTTATTCTCAGTCTGTGGCCCGTGGTTCTGGACTCGCCCCACATTGAGAACATCTTTCCTGCATCTAGCTTGTCCAGTCCTTTCATAATTTGGTATGTTTCTATAAGATCCCCCCCCCCCATCCTTCTAAACTCCAGTGAATACAAGCCTAGTCCTTTCAATATTTCCTCATGTGACAGTCCCGCCATCCCAAGGATCAATCTCGTGAACCTACGCTGAACTGCCTCAATCACAAGGATGGCCTTCCACAAATTAGTAGAGCAAAACTGTACACAATACTCCAGATGTGGTCTCACCAGAGCTCTATACAACTGCAGAAGAACCTCTTTACTCCTGTACTGAAATCATCTTGTTATCAAGGCCAACATTCCATTAGCTTTCTTCACGGCCTGCTGTACCTGCACGCCAACTTTCAGTGACCGGTGTACAAGGACACCCAGGGCTCGGTGCACCTCCCCCTTACCTAACCTAACCCCATTGAGATAATAATCTGCCCCCTTGTTTTTGCAAAGTGGATAGATAACCTCACATTTATCTATATTATACTGCATCTGCCACCCATCTGCCCACGCACTCAACCTGTCCAGGTCACCCTGCAACCTCCTAATATCCTCTTCACAGTCCACACAGCCACCCAGCTTTGTGTCATCCACAAACTTGCTAGTGTTGCTCCTAGTGTTGCTCCCTCTTCCAAATCATTAATGTATATGGTAAACAGTTGCGGCCCCAACACCGAGCCTTGCGGCACTCCACTCGCCACTGCTTGCCATTCTGAAAAGGACCCGTTCACTCCTACTCTTTGCTTCCGGTCTGCCAACCAATTTTGAATCCATGAAAACACCCTACCCCCAATACCATGTGCTCTAATTTTAGTCACCAGTCTCCCGTGCGAGGTCTAATCAAAGGCTTTCTGTAAGTCTAGATACACTACATCCACTGGCACCCCTTCACATTGGGCTAGAGGGGATTGAATAGTGCCCTAGCATATGGAGGGACCATTCATATGTAATGTAACGGAGGAAATGGACCAATTCTTAAGTCTTGTGATGCGCGCTTACACACATCTCTACCTTTTGCCGGATAGGTGTTGGGGAAAGAAAAATACTGACTGGGATTTGCCAAGTCTTTGATTTTGTTGGGAGTTTGGATAATGTTATGCAGCGTGAAGTGCAGGTGAAGACTATGACTGGGCTGGGCTCTGTAATGGACTGGGTTATATTTACAGCCCTCTGCAATATCTCGGGGCCTTGGCATAGGTGTTTACAAAACAAGCTACGATGCAACGTGACAATAAGCCTGTTTACCGTACTTTTGCAAGAGTAACAGGAGGCATGACAAATATATTTTAATTTTCATTTGTGTGCCTTCTCCGGTGTCGAATCAATGTGATTGCACCACGTCAGACTGGCAATATTACAAGGAACATGAAGAAAATACTTTACACTCCGACGGTGGTGGGTATATGGAACAATCTGTCTAAGGATTTAGTTGTGAAGTGTTCTACAGCAAGAATGTTAGGAAATGTCGGTGACAATTCACCAGTAGTAAGAAATAGAAAGGTAGTTGTTGAGCAATGAATGTTGAGCAGCAACTGATTCTGGAATCTTGTTCAGGTGCGCCAACGAGCAACACCGGTGTTTGCCGACTTGTACTTTGAAAAATGATGCCACACTGCCCGCGTTTCATCAATATCGGAGTTGTGATGAGATCATTAACTTCTGAAATTACACATCTTCCCTTTCTCCGCCGATGTCTTCTGTCATCTGAGTAAATCATGTCTTCCTTTTATATTTCAGATGCCGTTGAATTACTACGGTCCGCTGTCCACCAGCATGTTTATTGTGTTCTTACACCCGTCCCCCACACTTCACCTTCTCTTCGCATTTGCCCAACAATCCATTGGTGGTTAACAGCCATTCATATAACCATATAACCATATAACAATTACAGCACGGAAACAGGCCATCTCGGCCCTTCTAATCCGTGCCGAACACTTACTCTCACCTGGTCCCATCTACCTGCACTCAGACAATAATCCTCCATTCATTTCCCGTCCATATACCTATCCAATTTATTTTTAAATGATACAATCGAACCTGCCTGGAAGCTCATTCACTGGAAGCTCATTCCACACAGCTACCAATCTCTGAGTAAAAAAGTTCCCCTTCATGTTACCACTAAACGTTTGTCCCTTAATTCTCAAATCATGTCGTCTTGTTTGAATCTTCCCTACTCTCAATGGAAACAGCGTATCCACGTCAACTCTGTCTATCCCTCTCGTCATTTTAAAGACCTCTATCAAGTCCCCCTTAACCTTCTGCCCTCCAAAGAATAAAGACATATCTTGTTCAGACTTTCTCTGTAACTTAGGTGCTGAAACCCAGGCAACATTCCAGTAAATCTCCTCTGTACTCTCGCTATTTTGTTGACATCTTTCCTATAATTTGGCCACCTTTGGCGATCATTATCGATCATCACCTTCGATCACCACCTTCTCCTTTACATCATCATCGCCTGTGTCTCGTCTACAATCTTGGGTCAGCGTCTAGTATGAACATTCCCGCTCTGATTAAAGTTATGTCTTATCTCACAGGTGATTTCGTCAGGTTAGTTCTATTATTATCACATGTAGCGAGCTGCTGTGGGAAGAGTTGTTTTGCATGCTACTCGCTTGGTTCAAATATCCCCGACACAAAGCAATCTGTGTAAGCCAAATGCAACAGATCGGCTAAATGGGAAGATACGGAATTTAGAATATCGTTCATGATACAGAATATCATGCTGAATGTGGTTCTTTATTTCCACTGAACCCCGCTTTGTCCGGGTATGTGGAACAATGAACAATCGGTGCTCAAGCCACATTGCATAATTCCGGTCTACCGTTCTCCTCGGTGTTGCACCTTTGGAGGACTAGAGATCTGTGTAAACATAAAACCATCATTGAGCCTGATGTAAAATTCATATTCAACCGTGACGAGGTGCATAGCTAGAAATGTTCATGATGCGATGCTTCTATTAACTATGACTCTTGGTTTGTGAACAATTCAGTTGCAAGGGGCATTAAGATTTAGGCTTCATGTTTAGGTGTATTAATCCCATGTATACTGAGGTGCATGATGAAGCAAAGGGGGAGATACAGAATGCAGAACATAGTTCGCAGCATGACAGCGCATATGTTCCATGGATAAATCTCCAGCAAGGTGGAGGGATGTTTCCAACAATACTCTGATAATGGAAGAGAGTAAATTATTCCTACGTGTAGTAGTGCGCTTTCGAGCGCTTGTAGTTTGTACTGGACGGGAGAAGGGGTGATAATGAATAATCGTGTTGGGACAGGGCTTTTATTACGTGTGTTGCTGTTGCGAGGCAGCGTGGTACACGTGGAGACAATTGTGCGGGGTCTTGTCTGGGTGATGGACTGTGCCACATCTAAAATATCTCTACAACTTCTAGCCGTCTTTGGCAGAACATTTCCCAAACACTGGGCATCCTTGATAGCTACGGAGATCATATCGGGCATTATTCTGCTGCTCGGGATCTTTTGGCGTGTATGCATCTGACCTGGCCTTCACCTGTGAAGGTCCATGTTTTCCGTTTGGGGACCACTCGGATTGACGTCGTCGGCACACAGTCGCCCACTCACTTGCTGACGAAGACAGTCACAGCAGTGGCGTCTTCATTCAGGTTAACTGCTGAATCCCTGAATATGGACCAGTCCACTGACCCAGAGCAGTCGCGTGGGATATCATACGTGTCCGTTGACCACATGCTCACAACGTTCTTCATCGGACCCTTCTGCTTCAATCGTTGTTTGTAGGCAAGGAGCAGGAGCACAGCTGGGTGTTCAGATTTCCCAAACTATGATCGAGAGACAGAGTAATAGGGAACATTCCCTACGGGATTGCTGAGGCGCGCCTGGACGTGAGAACACATAGAATGTACTGAAGGGACACAGTGGGACAGGCCAATGCTCAGTAATGTTACTTGCTGCAGTTTGGCCATTTGATTCTTCATTTAGCTGGGTTGGTGGGTGTGGGTTCACGTGTTTTTCTTCTCACACACGGTAGGAGTTATTTCATAGAGCCGTCAGGAGCACACATGACCAGCAGGCAGAAACAGGAAGACACAAAACGAGACATGAATACTCACAGAGACAAGTAGGAACGTTCTCAAAATGACGCAGGACCATCCCCTAATTCTTCGTAGTTTTGCCTTCTCCTGATTTTCCCATTTGCAGGCGCTCTCCCCTATTTCCAAGGTAGACAAAATGCTGGAGAAACTCAGCGGGTGAGGCAGCATCTATGGAGCGAAGGAATAGGCGACGTTTCGGGTCGAGACCCTTCTTCAGACTGATGTGGGGGGGGGGGCGATAGTAAGAAAGGAAGAGGCGGAGACAGTGGGCTGTGGGAGAGCTGGGAACGGGAGAAGAAGGAGCGAGAAAGCAAGGACTACCTGGAATTGGAGGTCAATGTTCATACCGCTGCGGTGTAAACTACCCACACGTAATATGAGGTGTTGCTCCTCTAATTTGCGGTGGGACTCACTCTGGACATGGAGGAGGCCCAGGACAGAACGTTCCATTCGTAATGGGAGGGAGAGTTGAAGTGCTGTTCCCCAAATGCCAGTCAATGACAGATGAGGTGCCGCAAGGCTCCGTGCTCCGACCCCAGTTAGTTACAATATATATTAACGATTTAGACGAAGGAATTAAATGTAACATCTCCTTGTTTGTAGATGACACAAAGCTGGGTGGCTGTGTGAGCTGCGCAGTGAATACAATGAGGCTACAGCATGACTTGGATGGGTTGGGTGATGCGTGGCAGATACAGTATAATGTGGAAGAACGTGAGGTTTTCCACTTTGGTAGCAAGAACAAGAAGGGAGATTATTATCTGAATTGTTTAGGAGCAAGGAAGTGCTTCTGCAGTTGCACGGGGCCATGGCGAGACCGCACCTGGCATATTGTGTGCAGCTTTGGTCTCCGAATTCGAGCAAGGGGATTATTGTTATTAAGGTGGCGCAGCGTAGGTTCACCAGGTTAATTCCGGTAAGGCGGGACTGACATGTGATGAAAGAATGGATAGACTGGGCTTGTGTTCACTGGAATTTAGAATCATGTGAGGGGATCTTACAGAATCGTGTAAAATTCTTTAGGAATTGGACAGCCTAGATGCAAGAAAAATGTTCCAATATTGGGCTAGTCCAGATCCAGGGGCAACAGTTTAAGAATCAGGGGTAGGACATTTGGGACTGAGATGTAGATACACGTTTTCATCCAGAGAGTTGTGAATATGTGTAGTTCTCTGCCCCAGAAGGCAGTGGAGGCCAATTCATTGGATGTTTTCAAGCGAGAGTTAGATTTAGCTTCTAAGGCTAACGGAATCAAGGGATTTCGGAAGCAAGCAGGAACGGGGCACTGATTTTGGATGATCAGCCATGATAATATTGAATTGCGGTGCTGGGTCTAAGGGCCGAATGCTCGACTCCTGCACCTATTTTATATTTTTCTATGTTTCTATATTTCATTGATATCAACGTATTGACTGAGATGGTGCAATGTAGGATTAGTAAATTTACAAATAAGTACTAAGGCAAGTGTGGTGGTAGATTGCCAAGACGGATATGAATAATGACGTTGGGATTTTGATCAGTTGGGAAAGTTGGCGGTGTAAGAGCGCATGGCATTTATTTTGTATATATGTGATTTAGTTTGGTTGGTCGTGTCAGCTCTTTCTCAATGATATGTTCGGCCCTGCCGAGCACTGTTGAGCAGGGAGATCGAGGAGTTCACGTCATATATCTCTGAGTTTGGAGTCGCGGGTCGTTAAGATGGTAATGAAGATTTTGGCGCGATGTCTTTCACCAGTTGCGGCATTAAATGCAGATGATGCGATGTTGTTGTACAGTTGACAAGACGTTTGTGATGCCGCTCTAACTTGCAGTTCACATGCTGTCCACTGGATGTCCCCATCATTCAAAAGCTCCATATTCCACAACAGCCAGGAATTATTCTCCAGGAAGAGATCAGTGTATCATAGTCCAGGCGTCTAAAACACAACTTCCAACAGCTCGCTTCGGTTCATAATCAATCAAGTATTTTCTTTAAATAAAATGTTCTTTTCAACGAACGTACGTGGGTTCCAAATGATACCCAAACGTGGACAGTCTTTGAAACACAATGAGGGTAACTATCTAGATAATCTCAGAGAATCTTACAATCACATAATAACGATGCTATTTATAGTTAGAGACAAATCATCAACCAAGATATTTCGGAACCAGCATTCCACGTCATGCAAAATGTCCACGCAATGTCGCCCAACTTGCCCACGATTGCTCCATAGCCTTCCAACCAGGTCTATCCATACTCGGCCCAACTTGCCGGTGTTGAAAAGTTGGGCCGAATGGTCTGTTTCCTTGCTGTAGTGCTCTATGATTAAATTATTCTACCATTCACTTCCGAATCGCGGGATATAACTTCGCCTATAATTCTTCTGGTGGGACCTTCTGGAAATCGAAGAACGAATCCAGTGAACTGGTTGTGTTCAACAGCCCTATTACTCCACTGCCGGTCCACTAGAGGGCTCGCAGGTTTACACCAGTCTATTCCCTCTGAATCCGGTTAATTTCAGACATGCGCTACTCACAGTGTGACTGGCCGATTGTCAGTTAGTAGAGGTACTGCCACACAGCGCCACAAACCCGGTTCGATCCTCACCCATGGCACATCCACTTTGCGTTTGATTAATTGTTCTTGGTTCTTGTCTCTCCAAAATATTCCACATTGAATTTAAACTGGAAGTGGCGGAGGGTGCGCTTGTGAAAATGGATTATTGAAGAAGAAGCGCTGCCATGAATTTAGTTGCGTCTCGTTCAGTACCAATGGTTGGGTGAAGACTATTCCATGCTTGAATTGTGCGGGGGAAGAATGAATTGGTAGCTGGTATCACAAATTGGATCGAATGCCCTTGTCGGCTCCTAATAGGATTTGGTTTGGAGTAGGTTCAAAGTCAAAGTCAAAAGTGAAAAGAGTTTATTGTCATGTGTCGCTGAAAGGACAATGGAATTCTTTCTTTGCATAGCACAACAGAACATAGTGGGCATTGACTACAATTATAAACGTAAATACTCACATGAATTAGTAAATTAATAAAGTACAAATAACAGATGGAGGGATATTAATGTTCAGAGTTTTGTCCGAGCCAAGATTAATAGCCTGATGGCTGTGGGGAAGTAGTTATTCCTAAACCGGGTTGTTGCAGTCCTCAGGCTCCTGTACCTTCTACCCGAAGGTAGCAGGGAGATGAATGTGTGGCCAGGGTGGTGTGGGTCCTTCATGATGCTGCCAGACTTTTTGAGGCAGCGACTGTGGTAGATCCCCTCGATGGAAGGAAGGTCAGACCACTGATGGTCTGGGCAGTGTTTACTACTTTTTGTAGTCTTTTCCTCTCCAGGGCGCTCAAGTTGCCAAACCAAGCCACAATGCAACCGGTCAGCAAGCTCTCTACTGTGCACCTGCAGAAGTTGGAGAGAGTCCTCCTTGACAGACAACTCTGAACATTAACAGCTCATTATCAGTTTATTTGCACTTTATCTGTTTTATTTATTCATGTGTCTATATATCTATACAATGGTATATGCACTGATCTGTTCTGTATTCATGCCTACTATATTCTGTTGTGCTGAAGCAAAGCAGAATTTCATTGGCCTATCTGGGACGCATGACCATAAACTCTCTTGAATCTTGAACATAATGAGTCTGACCATTTCAACGTAGATCGGTGTGTAATTGATGCCAAGATACTTGTTTGTTTGGCTTCTTCAAGGGTGGCACCAAGGATATTGTCTGATGTTTCGCCTGTGTTCCTCTTTCTGGTGACACGTATGGTTTCACATTTGGAAGGATTGAACTGCATGCCCCACTGTTGTGACCCCTCAACCATAGTATCTTTTTGGAGATAATCCTCATCATCAGCTGAAATAATTGGACGGTACAGCAACCAATCATCAGCGAATAGTCTGGTCGTGCTTGCGACTTTTTCATTGATGTCATAATGTAAAGCAAAATCAGATGTGGGGCCAGTACTGTGCCCTGAGGTGCACCACTTCACACAGGACGCCATTCACAGATTTTTTCATTCACAAACAGGCGCTGAAGACATTTTGGCAGAAAACTGGAAATGATTTGTTTTGTGTTGGAACGAACACTGTAAATGTCAAGCTTCCGAAGCAGTCTCTGGTGTTGGATGACAACAAATGCTTTAGAAAAGTCCAGCACTGCGAAATCCGTGATGACATTGCTATCAAGGTTCTTGGCCAGGTCATTTGTCGTCAGGATAAGCTGAGACTCACATGATCTATGCCTCCTAAATGCATGTTGTTGCCAGCAAGAATGTTATGTTTGCTCACGTGTCTCATCAGATTACTATCGATTAAATTCTCTAGCAGTTTGCACCAGTGCTTGTTAATGAAACAGGACGATAAATCGCAGGGTTGGCGTTTGAACCGTTCTTAAAGAGAGGAATGATGTTAGCTTTCCCGCAATCCAGCGGGACATCACCTGAATCAAACGCCTGTTGGACAATGAACTGGAAAACTGGGGCCATTTCTTCGGCTGCGAACTTGAGCGCTTGATTCTGTATCTGATCCGGTCCAATTGCTTTTGTTTTATTGATGTTGAGTAATAACTTCTTCACACCTTCACACTCAAGTTTAATAACATGCATATCAGCATACGGGCTGGGCGGTAGATCTGGAAATGATGAAGTCTGCACATCTTCCCGGGTGAAAACGTGTTGATATTGGTTTGTAAAAACTTCTTCTTTCGCCTGGTCCTCAATGATAAGACAGTTGTTCTCTTTAACATCTGGACACCAGTATTGTCTGTCCGGCTAGATTTCACATATCTTCCAAAACCCTTGGGTTACTCTCCCTCAAGAAGAGAAGATATATGTTGTTTATGAGCACTCCTAATAGCATGATCGACTTCAAGTTCAAGTTCAAGTTTGCATTCATTGTCACACTAGACTAAGTGGGACCCGTTGGGTCCCACCTTCACATTGGAGGGCTGGTCCACCAATGCAATATTCCACCTCATCACCAATTCCAATATCGCTGGCCAGTGATTGTGGGGGGATGACTTTTTGGGGTGCTGGCATGGGTGTTGTGGTCCGAAGGGACTGTTTCCAGAGGGCTAGTATGGACATTGTGGGCGGAATGGATTCTTGGCCTGGCAGTTCAATCACTAAGGCCTGGCAGCTCAGTCACTCAAGCCTGGGAGGCTGGCAGCTCAGTCAGTCAGGCCTGGCGGGCTGGTAGCTCAGAAACTGCCCGAAATGCTGCCGAGAACAGGGTACACATTCTGAAAGAGAAGGTGGACAATTAATTTTAGACATTTTCATATTTTTTTACAGATCAAAGCAATGAGGGAGGAAAGTCAATCCTTGTGTGGATCTCTGAAGTGCTAGAATGGGTAATGTAAGCTGAAGGGATTGGTGTCCGAAGGGATAGTATGGACGTTGTGGACGGAATGGCTTCATGGACTTGCAATTCAGTGATTCATGACTAGTGGGCTGGAAGTGCAGTAAGTCATGGCTGGTGGGCTGGCAATTCAGTCACTTACAGCTGCTGGGCTGGCAGTTCACTCACTCATGGCTGGTGGACTGGCAGTCCACTCACTCACGGCTGGTGTTTTGGCAGTTCACTCGATTACCCCTCCTCCCTCCACACCCCACTCTGCTCCTTGCCATTCCCCTTCCCACCACGTATTCAGTCCCTCTCCACTCAACTTCCCCCATGCACTCTTAGAAAGATAGAAACATAGAAAAATAGGTGCAGGAGTAGGCCATTCGGCCCTTCGAGCCTGCACCGCCATTCAATGTGATCATTGCTGATCATCCAACTCAATTCCCTCGTCCAAATCGTTAATATATATTGTAAATAGTTGGGGTCCCAGCACTGAGCCTTGCGGTACCCCACTAGTCACTGCCTGCCATTCTGAAAAGGACCCGTTTACTCCTACCCTGTGCTTCCTGTCTGCTAGCAAGTTCTCTCTCCACGTCAATACTGAACCCCCAATACCGTGTGCTTTAGGTTTGTATACTAATCTCTTATGCGGGACCTTGTCGAAAGCCTTCTGAAAGTCTAGATATAACACATCCACTGGTTCTCCCTTATCCACTCTACTAGTTACATCCTCGAAAAATTCTATCAGATTCGTCAGACATGATTTACCTTTTGTAAATCCATGCTGAATTTGTCCAATGATTTCACCACTTTCCAAATGCGCTGCTATCCCATCTTTAATAACTGACTCTAGCAGTTTCCCCACTACCGATGTTAGACTAACTGGTCTGTAATTCCCCGCTTTCTCTCTCCCTCCTTTTTTAAAAAGTGTGGTTACATTAGCTACCCTCCAATCCTCAGGAACTACTTCAGAATCTAAGGAATTTTGAAAAATTATCACTAATGCATCCACTATTTCTGTGGCTACCTCCTTGAGTACACTTATTTGCCCTCCGACAGCGCAGCCATTCCTGCCTATTAGGTATGTATTGCGCTGAAGAACACGCAGCCATGGCAAGTGGAAAATGATTTATTAAAGATTAAAATGTGCATAACTCTTAAAATATCACAATAATTTAAATGTTAAAGATGAGATTTATTGTTCAGTTATTTCTTGATTACCTCGTGTTGTGTCCTGCTGCTCACTGCCTCCTGATGCCTCTTTGCTGTTGATAAAAAAAAGACCATTTTAATATAGAGTGATTGAGCGGTCAATTTTTAACAAAGGAAATCTGAGAATTTACCTGAAAAGTTCTAATTCAGTGCAGGGCAGAAAATCCAATCTCACAGCACTTCAAGCAGAGTGCAGGCAGCAAATCCAATGTTACAGCATTTCAAGCAGAATGCAGCTCAGCAAATTCACACACACACATACACACCCTCCACATCACTCACATATGTACAGTCACACACACATACACTCAGACACACATACACTCAAACACACATACACTGACACACACATACACTCACACACTCACGCACACACACACACTCACTCACACACACACACATACTCACTCACACACATACACTTACACACACTCACACACGCACACACATACACTCACACACACATAGACTCAACACACATATACTCACACTCACATACACACACGGATGTACTCACAAATACGCTCATGCACATACATGCACTCACACACTCACATATACACTCACACACGTACATACCCACACAGTCATACACACACATACACATACACACACACTCACTCACACACCCACGCATATACTCTCACATAGACATACACTCACACACATACTCTCGCATAAAAATACATACTCACACATGCACTCACACGCACTCACATGCACACACTCACACTCACACGCACACACACGCACACACACGCACACACTCACACAAACACTCACAGACACACTCACAGACACACACACACATACACTCACACAAACTCACAGAAACACTCACACACACATATACACTAACACACACACTCATACGTTCTCACATGTAAATACATACACTCACACATAAACACTCATGCACACATACACACATGCACACATACACACACGCACGCACACACACTCATTCTCGCACACATACACTCTCGCACACATACACACTCACACACAAATACACTCACACACATATACTCACACACACAAACACAGATACACACACACGCACTCGCATATACGCACACACTCATACACACATACTGACACACACATACACACTCACACTCACACACACGACCGCACACCCACACTCACATCCACACATACATGTGGTATTATGGGAATAATAGTGTAAGGAATGCAGTGGCCGGGGGTGACGTGGGAACCCGGGGGTTGGCAGTTAGGGAGTTGCCCGGGCAAGCACACGAGCAGGCGGCTGCTGTACAGAGTTGCTAAATAAAGATTTACTTCGTTTAAGTCGTGGTACGAGCTTTATTATACAAATAAACGCGACATGGTGTCAGAAGAGGTGGTTTTTTGCTTAGACATGGTGTCTAAGCAAAAAATAAAATAAAGAAGAGGAAGGGGTATCGTTTTGGCGCGAAATGGGAGACGAGCCTGCAGATATGGCGCAACCCACACCAACTGCTACGTTCACAATACAACCTCCAGAGCCATTTGATTTCACCAAGCCTCAAGAATGGGAGCGTTGGATCAGGAGATTGGACCGCTTTCGGCTTGCAAGCAATTTAAACACGACGTCGGCAGAAAACCAGGTGAACACGTTAGTGTATTGCATAGGCGATGAAGCTGAAGATGTGCTAAAGGGGCTAACGCTAACTGCAGATGAGAGGAGGGAGTACACGGATGTCAAGGCGGGCTTTGATGCATTTATTGTACCTAAAAAGAATGTAATCTATGAAAGAGCCAAGTTCAATCAGCGTGTGCAACTGCTAGGAGAAACGGTGGATTCCTTCATCATTGCTCTATACGGATTAGCTGAACACTGCAACTATGGACAGTTACAGAACGAGCTGATCCGCGACAGGTTAGTGGTCGGGCTGAGAGACGTCTCATTGTCAGAAAAGCTACAGCTAGACAGAGACCTGACCCTGGCAACTGCAATAACAAAAACAAGGCAGTCTGCAGAAGTTAGACGACAGTGGTCTGACTTAAGAGGAGAAAATAGCGGTGCTAGCAAGTGCTCTAATGTTGATGCTGTGCATGCTAAAAGCTACAGAAAACCCAAATTTCCCTCAAAGCCTCAGCCACAAGCACCAACACCAAGCAAAAATAGACTTAATACACGGCCTCAGCCAGGTTCAAAGGCCTGTTATAGATGTGGAAAAATGCCCTCGCATGGGAAATGGGAATGCCCTGCTAAAGATGCTGTGTGTCACAACTGTGGCAAAAAGGGACATTATGGTAGACTGTGCAGAAACAGTGCAAAATCTCACAATGCTGTCACTACAGAGGAAGAAGAGAGCTTTTTCCTGGGAGCTGTGGATGTTGGAAAAGACCCGTGGACGGTGCAGCTAGAAGTGAGACAAAAAAAAGTGTGCTTTAAAATAGACACTGGTGCTGATGTCACCGGCATGCCAGCCGATGTGTACCATGACATTACAGGGGGGCATGATGTGAAGCGCCTGGCAGTGTCGACACACCCATTGTTTGGGCCAGGGGGCAATGCACTCTCTGTCCTGGGTGTAGCCAGAGAAACACTGCGCAGAGGCAAAAGGACAGCCATAGAGAACATTTATGTAGTAAAAGGCCTGCACACTGCACTGTTGGGAAGGCCTGCCATAGAACGGCTTCAGCTTGTGTGCAGGGTTAACGGCATCACAGTGGAATCAGTGAAACAATATCCGAAGCTGTGTAGCGGCTTGGGTCTTGTTCGGAGGCCATACTCAATTAAATTGAAGCCAGAGGCTGTGTCCTTCTCTCTCCACACGCCACGCAGAGTCCCTCTACCGCTTATGGGAACAGTGAGGAAGGAGATAGACCGTATGGAGAAGATGGGCGTAATCACCAAGATTGAGGAGCCGACTGATTGGTGTGCCGGGATGGTGGTGGTGCCGAAGAGAACAGGTGATGTGTGAACTTCACAATGATGAATGGATCAGTATGCAGAGAAAGGTTTATCCTGCCTTCTGTCGAGCACACTCTGGGCATGCTAGCTGGCGCAACAGTATTCAGCATGCCAACATGGGCTTTTGGCAAGTACCATTGACAAAAGAGTCTGCCAAATACACCACCTTCATCACGCCTTTTGGGCGCTACTATTTTAACCGTCTACCCTTTGGCATAGCATCAGCCCCCGAGCACTTTCAAAGGATGATGATGACAGAAGTGACCAGTGGCCTGGAGGGGGTACTGTGTCACATGGATGACATCCTGGTCTGGGGACAGACGCAGGAGGAGCATGATGTGCGGTTGCATGCGGTGCTAGAGAAGGCATATAAGGCCGGCATTACGCTCAACATGGACAAATGTGAGCTCACACGCCACACAGTCAGATTCCTGGGTCATGTGATTTCAGCAGATGGAGTGAAGCCAGATCCAGAGAAGACGAGAGCAGTACAAGAAATGGATGCACCCAAAAATGTCAACGAACTCAGGAGTTTTCTGGGCATGGTCAATCAGCTGGGTTGCTTCTTGCCTAACCTAGCTGAAAAAGACAAAGTGCTACGAGACCTGCTGTCCAAGAAGAACCACTGGTACTGGGGGACAGAGCAGCAGGCCGCCTTTGATCAGTTAAAAACAGAGCTGTCATCCACACCGGTACTCACATTATACAACCCAAACAGTGCTCTAAAGATCTCTGCTGATGCCTCTTCCTTTGGCCTGGGGGCAGTCCTGCTGCAGAAAAGTAATGCCATGTGGTCACCTGTGGCATATGGGTCCAGGTCAATGACACCAACAGAGCAGCGTTATGCTCAAGTAGAGAAGGAGGCATTGGCTGCGACGTGGGCATGTGAAAGGTTCAGCTGTTTCATCCTGGGAAGACCATTCGAGCTGGAAACTGACCACAAGCCGTTGGTGAGTCTGCTGGGAGGGAAAGCTTTGGATGACCTCCCACCAAGAGTCCAAAGATTTAGGATGAGACTCATGAGGTACAACTATACAGTCAATCATGTCCCTGGCAAAAGCCTGGGGACAGCCGATACCTTATCGCGTGCTCCTCTGAGAGCCGCAAGAACACACACAGACACAAGCCTATTAGAGGACACCAACATCTATGTAGACTCTGTCATCAGCAACATTCCTGTCAGTGGAGATTATCTGAGCAGCCTACGTGAGCACCTGCGGGCAGACAGCACATGCTCTGCACTGATGGAGTACTGCACAGACGGCTGGCCCGACAAAAGGCAACTGCAGGGAGTGCTGAGACATTACTGGGCTGATAGAGCAGTGCTGACTGTGCACGATGGGCTGCTGCTGCGGGGCACGAGGCTCGTCATCCCATCAGCCTTACAAGGTGATGTGCTGTAGAGACTACATGAGGGACACCTGGGGGTGACAAAGTGCAGGGGCCGGGCCAAACAGACGGTATGGTGGCCAGGACTCAGCAGCCAGCTGAATGATATGGTGCTGAAATGTAGAACCTGCATCCAAGAGAGAAGGAATGTCAAAGAGCCGCTGATGCCAACGGAGATGCCAGACAGGCCTTGGCAAACCTTGGGAGCTGACCTATTCACGCTGAAAGACAAGACTTGTCTACTAGTAGTAGATTATTTCTCCAGGTATGTGGAAGTTGCGCTGCTGTCACCCACAAGGTCCACAGATGTGGTGGTACACCTGAAATCCATGTTTTCTCCTCATGGAATTGGTGAAGTTCTTAAAAGTGACAATGGGCCCCAGTTCTCAGGTAGCCACTTTAAAGCCTTTGCAGCAGAGTATGGCTTTGTGCACATCACGAGCAGCCCCAGGTTTCCTCAGAGCAATGGTGAGGCGGAACGCGCTGTACAAACCGTGAAAAACCTGCTAACAAAGGCGTCAGACCCACATCTTGCATTGCTGGCCTACAGAGCTACCCCTCTACAGAACGGCTATAGCCCGGCCGAGCTGTGAATGGGGCGCCGCCTCCGCACTACTGTTCCTGCCCTTCCAACCCTGCTGAATCCAGTTTTGCCTGACTACAACGCGCTGCGGGCCAAAGAAAGGGAGAAGAGGTGGAACGACGCAAGATCCTTCGACAAGAGGCACGGAGCGAGAAATCTGGAGCCACTAGTACCTGGGGAGGAGGTGTGGATCACCGATGCACGGGTCCAGGGCAAAGTGCTATCTACACACAATACCCCTCGCTCTTATATCGTCCAGGTGCCTCAGGGCACATTGAGGAGGAACTGGCAGCACTCACACCCCCCCTCACACCCCCCTCACCCCCCCCTCACCCCCCCTCACACCCCCCCTCACCACCCCCTCACCCCCCCCCTCACACCCCCCCCCTCACCCCCCCCTCACACCCCCTCACCCCCCCCCTCACACCCCCCCCCTCACCCCCCCCTCACCCCCCCCTCACCCCCCCTCACACCCCCCCTCACCCCCCCCCTCACACCCCCTCACCCCCCCCCTCACACCCCCCCCCTCACCCCCCCCCTCACACCCCCTCACCCCCCCCCCTCACACCCCCCCCTCACCCCCCCCTTCACACCCCCCCCCCTCACCCCCCTCACCCCTCCTCACCCCCCACCCTCACACCCCCCTCACTCCCCCCCTCACACCCCCCCCCACACCCCCTCACACCCCCCGCTCACACCCCCCCTCACCCCCCACCCTTACACCCCCCCTCACTCCCCCCCTCACCCCCCTCACTCACCCCGTCACACCCCTCCTCACCCCCCCCTTACACTCCCCTCACCTACCCTCACCCCCCTCAACTACCCTCAGCCCCCTCACCCCCCCTCACCCCCCTCCCCCCCCTCACCCCCCCTCAACCCCCTCACTCCCCCCCCCACACCCCCCCTCACACCCCCCCTCACACCCCCCCCCTCACTCCACTCACCCCCCCCCACCCCGCTCACCCCCCCCCTCACCCCCCCATCACACACCCCCTCACACCCCCCCCTCACACCCCCCCTCCTCACACCCCCCTCACCCCCCCCTCACACCCCCTCACCCCCCCCTCACATCCCCCCTTCACCCCCCCCTCACTCCCCCCCTCACCCCCCTCACACCCCTCCTCACCCCCCTCTTACACCCCCCCTCACCCCCCTCTCACCCCGCCTCACCCCCCCTCACCCCCCTCACCCCCCTCACCCCCCACACACCCGCCCCCTCACACCCCCCTCTCACCCCCCTCACACCCCCCCTTACCCGCCCTCACACCCCCCCTCACACCCCCCCCTCACACCCCTCCTCACACCCACTCACCCACCCTCACCCCCCTCACCCCCCCTCAACCCCCCTCACCGTCCTCTCACCCCCCCCTCACCCCCCTCACACCCGCCCCCTCACCCCCCCCCACCCCCCCCTCACCCCCCTCACCCCCCCTCACCCCCCTCCCCCCTCACCCCCCCTCATCCCCCCTCAACCCCCCCTCACCCCCCTCACACTCCCCCATCACCCACCCCTCACCCCCCCTCGCCCCCCCCTCACCGCCCCCTCACCCCACACCCTCACCCCACACCCTCACCCCCCTCACACCTCACCCCTCACCCTCACACCCCTCCTCACCCCCCCTCACACCCCCCCTCACCCCCCTCACCCCCCCTCCCACCCCTCACCCCCCCTCACCCCCCCTCACACCCCCCCTCACCCCCCCCTCACACATCCCCCCTCACACCCCCCCCTCACACCCCCCGCTCACACCCCCCCCTCACCCCCCACCCTCACACCCCCCCTCACTCCCCCCCCCTCACACCCCCCCCACACCCCCTCACACCCCCCGCTCACACCCCCCCCTCACCCCCCACCCACACACCCCCCCCTCACTCCCCCCCCTCACCCACCTCACTCACCCCGTCACACCCCTCCTCACCCCCCCCTTACACCCCCCTCACCGACCCTCACCCCCTTCACCTACCCTCAGCCCCCTCATCCCCCCTCACTCACCCCCCCACACCCCCCCTCACACCCCCCCCCTCACTCCACTCACCCCCCCCCTCACCCCGCTCACCCCCCCCATCACCCCCCCATCACACACCCCCTCACACCCCCCCTCACACCCCCCCTCCTCACACCACCCCTCACCCCCCCTCACACCCCCCCTCACACCCCCCCTCCTCACTCCCCCCCTCACCCCCCTCACACCCCTCCTCACCCCCTCTTACACCCCCCCCACACCCCCCTCACACCCCCCCTCACCCCCCTCACCCCCCTCACCCCCCCCCCTCACCCCCCACACACCCGCCCCCTCACACCCCCCTCTCACCCCGCCTCACCCCCCCTCACACCCCCCCTTACCCCCCCTCACACCCCCCTCACACCCCTCCTCACACCCCCTCACACCCCCTCACCCCCCCTCACCCCCCTCACCCCCCCTCCCCCCCCTCACCGTCCTCTCACCCCCCCCCCCCCTCACCCCCCTCACACCCGCCCCCTCACCCCCCCTCACCCCCCACCCTCACCCCCCTCACCCCCCTCACCCCCCCTCATCCCCCCTCAACCCCCCCTCACCCCCCTCACACTCCCCCATCACCCACCCCTCACCCCCCTCATCCCCCAC
>CAUPSL010001314.1:0-36343 GCA_963514005.1 Raja brachyura | reverse complement strand
CTCCCCCCTCTCTCCCCCTCCCCTCCCCTCTCTCTCCCCCTCTCTCTCCCCCCCTCTCTCCCCCTCCCCTCCCCCTCCCCCCTCTCTCCCCCCTCTCTCCCCCTCCCCCTCTCTCCCCCCCATCCCCTCCTCCCCCCCATCCCCTCCTCCCTCCCCTCCTCTCTCTCCCCCCTCCCCCTCTCTCCCCCGTCCCCTCTCTCTTAAGAGAGGGTTAGATAGAGCTCTAGGGGCTAGTGGAGTCAAGGGATATGGGGAGAAGGCAGGCTCCGGTTAGTGATTGGGGACGATCAGCCATGATCACAATGAATGGGCCGAAGGGCCGAATGGCCTCCTCCTGCACCTATTTTCTATGTGTCGATGAGTAGTAGGTGGATGAAGTTTAAGGTCCTTTATCATCTGGAGTAACGGGCCTTTCCCAGCTGTCCCTCCCCCAGCAACAATAAGCTGGGTCAGCAGCAGCATCTAGGGCCGAACGTCAAGAGTGTTTTATTGCCAGATGTCTCTTTTTTTTGTATATATTTTTATTAGAGGCCATACGTAATACAAATAATATAATAATTTTTTCAGATATGCATATTACATATTTCCAAAATTATGTGAGTATTACAAAGCCATATATATTAGCCTCAATTTTTTTAATAGTGAAGAGAACAAAAAAAGAGTAAAGAAAGAATAGATGTTTAATTTAAAAAGTGTGATTATAATTTTGATTTATGTGAGAAGAGAAAGGGAGAGAAAAAAATAAAATTAAATAAAAAATAAAAACAAAAACAATTTTTTTAAAAAATCCATATAACTAACAAACAATTATTATACTTAAAGATAGAAAGACAGTATACATCTTAACAATGAATGGAACAATTTCTAATAATATATATATAGAGATAAGTATATAAATCTCAGATTAAGCAATTTTGTTTGATCTTACCACCGGGTACTTGTTGAGTTTCAATGCTGAGCCCAGCTACCCCTTCATATAATCAGTGAATGGAGACCATATTTGTTCAAAAAGCTCGTTGTTCATTGTCCATTGCCAGATGTCTCTGATGGAATCTGAGGGGTATCTTTTCCACACAGAGGGTGGTGGGTGAATGGAACGGGCTGCCGGAGGAGGTGGGACAGGGAGAACGTTTACTGGGCTTGCGTGTGGAGCTGGGACAATGGGGCAGCGGTGGGCGGCTCGGTCCACAGGCAGCAGCATGGCCCCAGGGTCACGGATTCATTCTGCCTTCCTTTCAGAAGCACCGCTATCATCGAGAAGAAGGTCGAGTCGACTGTCGGCAACGGAGACGGAGGAAATCGCGGTGAGTGTAGTGGTCGTCACGTCCGTGATCTCACACGCATCGGTCTAAACCATCGCATGATTGTTGTGGATATGTGGCAATTGCCGGTTGACAAGATAGACACAGAGTGCTGGAGTAACTCAGCGCGTCAGGCAGTATCTCTGGAGAACATGGATAGCTGACGTTTTTTGGTCAGTCTGAAGAAGGGTGTTGACCCGAAACGCCACCCATTCCTTCTCTCCAGAGATGCTGCCTGACTCACTGAGTTACTTCAGCATTTTGTGTCTACTCTTTTATATTCACCCTATCTACCTCATGATCTTGTACACCTCTGTAAGATCACCCCAAATCCTCCTGCACTCCAAGTCCCAGCCTGCCCCAACCTCTCCCTGGAGCTCCAGCCCTCAAGTCCTGGGAAGGGTGACAGTGGGGATGGGGGTGATGCAGGTCGGTCTGTGGGGAGGGACAGAGGCGTTCTCTGAGTCGCCATCGATGCACAGAGTCTCTTGCCCAGAGCAGGGAAATCGAGGGCCAGAGGACATGGGTTTAAGGTGAAGGGGAAAAGATTTAATATGAATCTGAGGGGTAACATTTCCACAAAGAGGGTGGTGGATGTATGGAACAAGTTGCCAGAGGAGGTAGTTGAGGCTGGGACTATCCCAACATTTAAGAAACAGTTAGACAGGTACATGGATAGGACAGGTTTGGAGGGATATGGACCAAACGCAGGCAGATGAGACTAGTGTAGCTGGGACATGTTGGCCGGTGTGGGCAAGTTAATAATAATTAACTTGTATCGCACGTTTAAAAACAACTTGCGTTGACCAAAATGCTTCACATCAGTGCAGGTACTAATTTGATACATACAACAGAAGACAGACATAACAATACATACATAAACTGTTTACAGTGCTGTTTAAGCATGCACGTACAGCAGGCAGTGTAGAAAGCGAATGGCATGTTGGCCTTTATAACAAGAGGGATTGAATATAGGAGCAAAGAGGTCCTTCTGCAGTTGTACAAAGTTGGAGGAAGTTCTGAGGCATCCAACACTTTATAGGATAGGGAGTAGGGAGGTTCTACTTCCCTATATAGTATAGGAGCAGGGAGGTTCTACTTCAGTTGTATAGGGTCTTGGTGAGACCATACCTGGAGTATTGCGTACAGTTCTGGTCTCCAAATCTGAGGAAGGACAATATTGCCATAGAGGGAGTGCAGCGAAGGTTCACCAGACTGATTCCTGGGATGTCAGGACTGTTTTATGAACAAAGACTGCACAGACTTGGTTTATACTCTCTAGAATTTAGGAGATTGAGAGGCGGTCTTATAGAAACTTACAAAATTATTAAGGGGTTGGACAGGCTAGATGCAGGAAGATTATTCCCGATGTTGGGGAGGTCCAGGACAAGGGGTCACAGCTTAAGGATAAGGGGGAAATCCTTTAGGACCGAGATGAGAAGGACTTTTTTCACACAGAGAGTGGTGGGTCTCTGGAATTCTCTGCCACAGAGGGTAGTTGAGGCCAGTTCATTGGCTATATTTAAGAGGGAGTTAGAGGTGGCCCTTGTGGCTAAGGGGATCAGAGGGTATGGAGAGAAGGCAGGTACGGGATACTGAGTTGGATGATCAGCCATGATCATATTGAATGGCGGTGCAGGCTCGAAGGGCCGAATGGCCTACTCCTGCACCTAATTTCTATGTTTCTATGTTATATCATGGAGGCAGTGCATAAGGCTGAGTAGATTTGGTCGGTTGTTGGGTTTCAGGGGGAGATAGAGCTGTGTATCATCTGTATAACAGTGGAAAGAAATGCCGTGCCTTTGAATGACTTGGCCTAGGGGTAGCATGTAGAGAGAGAAGAGAATGGAGCCAAGGATGGAGCCTTGTGGAACCCTGCAGCAGAGGCTAACCGGGGAAGAGAAAGAGTTGCCTATGTTGGTAGAGAAACTCTTGTTTTTTAGGTAGGAAACGAACCAGCTCAGGGCGGTGCCATCAACACCAACCCCGTACCGGAGACGGTCAATTAGGATGGCGTGGTCCACTTTATCAAATGCTGCGCTGAGGTCGAGCAGGAGCAGGATTGCACAGTCGATGGCGAGAAGCAGGTCGTTATGTACCTTCAACAAGGCTGACTCTGTGCTGTGGTGGGCCCTGAAACCTGATTGGAAACTTTCCAGGATGGTATTTTGGTGTAGGTAAGGCATTAGTTGGTGTTGAATTACCTTTTCAAGGACTTTTGAGAGGAAAGGCAGTTTGGAAATAGGTGTTAAAGAAGGAACTGCAGATGCTGGAGAATCGAGGGTTAAACAAAAAGCTGGAGAAACTCAGCGGGTGCAGCAGCATCTAAGGAGTGAAGGAGATAGGCGACGTTTCGGGTCGAGACTCTTCTTCAGACCCTTGGAAATAGGTCTGTAGTTACTTGGCAAGGTGGGGTCTAGGTTAGGTTTTTTCAGGAGGGGCTGGACCACCACATGCTTGAAACGGGTTGGAACAGCGCCAGTGGCCAGAGAACTGTGATAGAGAGGATGCAGGGACCGGCTAGTGCAATGACATCCTTCAGAAGGGCAGGTTGCAGGTTTCATAGTTGGGCTGAAGGACCTGTTTCCGTGCTGTATCACTCTGTGACTGACCCGACTTGCTTCTCCGGCACAGGTTCCAACTGTCAAACGGCCCATCGTTTTGAAGAAGATTCGACCACAGAGCAAAGTAAGTTCCTCGTGACGACTTTAATTCTCTCTCTCTCTCTCTCTTGGGGGGGGGGGGAAGGAATGTGCGCAGGGAAACAAGCAGCATCCGTGTGGAAACTGTCCCAACAACACGATGTTCATGGGCAGTGACTAGGACCAGAGGGCACAGCCTCAGAATTAAAGGATGTGCCTTTCGAAAGGAGATGAGGAGGAATTTCTTTAGTCAGAGGGCGGTGAATCTGTGGAATTCTTTGCCACAGATGGCTGTGGAGGTCACAAGTCAGTGGGTATTGTTAAGGCTAGATTCTTGATTAGTGCTGGTGTCAGGGGTTATGGGGAGAAGGCAGGAGAATGGGGTTAGGAGAGGGAGATAGATCAGCTATGATTAAATGACGGGGTGGACTTGATGGACCGAATGGCCTAATCTGGACATGAACTGATCTCCCCACCCCCTCCGGGGCTGCTGCTGTTTTCCTGGTGAACGTATCGTAGTTAAGTAGAGACGTGCCACTAACCCAGCTCTCACCCTTTCAGCTCACTCCGTGCAAGACTGCAGCCCCCAGGAGAAGCCCTCGGGTGAGTACCCCTCCCCTCCCTGGTCCACGACATCAGCGCTGTGTGTGCTGTCAACTGTACGACAGCTGTGTTTATGTGTGTGTGTTATCACCTGTACAGCAGCAGTGTGTGCGCACGTGTGTGTAACGGCCATTCTGTGGAAAGTGAACTAAATCTCACACACGTGGTCTGTCATGTTTGACCTCTGACCCTAAACAAACATTGTCAGCATAACGTATATATATTTTTTAATGTTTATTTTATCAGAAGCAATTGTACCAGAAGAAAGCAATCGGCATAACAATTAGACAATTTTCTGACAGCTTCATTATTAACATTTTATAAATTGATAAATGAATCGGAGAGAAAAAAAAGTAAAAAGGAAAGAATGAAGAAAGAGAGAGAAGAAGAAACCCCTGAACTGCCAAAAAATGAGAGAGAAAAGTGAAAAGAAAAACAGAGATGTATCCCACTATCCTTCCCTACCCCCGCTCACCCAACCCAAGCATCGCTTTTGAGTTTGTGTTCAACCATTAAGTTATGGAAGAAATTCAATGAAAGGAGACCATGTTTTGGAAAATTGATCTGATTTATCAGACAAAACAAGCCTTATTTTTCCAAATGTAGTGTCTCGGTCATTTCTGTGATCCACATCTTCACTGTGGGAACTGTTGTCTTTTTCCAGAATTTAAGTATACGTTTTTTCGCAGTTATTAAGCCGTAGTCAAGGAAACGTCTTTGGAATATCATTAGGGCAGCCCTCTGACATTCCTAATATTATTAGTTTTGCATCTGACTCTGAATTGAATTTTGAGTGTCTTGGTTCTTGGTTACTTGGTCCTCAAAAAAATATTCCAACTGGAATTTAAACTGGAGGTGGTGAAGGGTTTTGGAGATGGTATTGAATATTCCCATCCATAAATTTTGTGTTTTTATACAGGATACAAAGGAATGGGTTAGGGTGGCTTCTTGGAAGTGACATTTATCACAGGGAGGGGAGACAGTTGGGAAGATCTTGGTCAATTTGGTCTTTGAGTAGTATAACCTATGCAATACTTTGAATTGTATCAGGCAATGCCTGGCATTTAAAGAACAGTAATGTATGTACTGTAGGCTTTCCTCCCATATATCTTTTAAAATGGGTAAACCAAGCTCGTCCTCCCATGCTCACCTATAAATCTCAGAAGGTGGTGAATCAATATTTAAGAGAGTGTTATAAATGTAAGATATTAGCTTACTTGTATCGGCATGTCTATTCAAACAATCGTCTAATATATCTGGACCCATAAAAGGACAATCTTGTGTGTATGTTTTTACATAATCTTGGATTTGAAGGTATCTAAAAAAATTGTTGGCGTTCAAGTGGTATTTCTCCTGTAGTTCTTGCAAAGAAAAGAGTGTCCCCTTCTTATAGAGGTCTCCCACAGTATTAATTCCCAGGTTCTGCCATTGAACAAACACCTATCTAAAGTAGACGGTTTAAACGAGGGATTGTTTGCAATAGGCAGAAGGAGACAAGTTTCTCAGTTTAAGACTTGATTTCAACTGTTTCCAGATACGTAAAGTACTATGTATTATCGTGCTCATATTTGATCATACGTTGACTTATTCAGATGTATTGGAGATAAGAGGATCGAGCCCATTAAAAGGCAAACAATCTTCCCTCTCCATTTTTAACCAATTTACATGTTGACATCGTCCAACCAGAAGATTATATTTTTAATGTTAGTTGCCCAGTAATAAAAAAGAAAATTAGGTAGAACTAATCCTCCATTTTCTTTGGGTTTGCACAAATGTCTTTAGCGCCTTCTATGGGTTTTGTAGTCCCAAATAAAGTTAGTGATAGTAGAATCATTTAAAAACAAAAACGTTTAGGGAGATATATTTGATTGAAATAAATATAGGAGTCGCGGAAGGAAGATCATCTTTATGGCATTTAAGGGAGATAAGGAAGATAGGGAGATAGGAAGTGTTTTCCAAAATTGAATGTAGGCATATAGTTAAGTGATTAATGGTGGAAACTTTGTTTTAAACAGAGAGGAATATTTTCTAGTCACGTAAATTCCCAGATATCTGAACATTTCGGTAACAATTCTGAAAGGACATTTTTGGAGTTGGGAAGGGTCTTGTGCTTTTATTGGCATCATTTCACTTTTATTCCAATTTATTCTGTATCCTGAGAAAGAACCAAATTGTTCTATAATGTTTAGCACATTTGGAATACTAACTTGGGGATTAGTAATGTACAGAAGTACATCATCTGCATATAACAAAACCTTATTGGTGGTATATTTAGTATTATATCCATGAATGCCCGAATGTGACCTCATACTCTCAGCAAGGGGTTCTATTGTGAGAGCAAATAACATTGGTGAAAGGGCACATCCTTGACTGTTACCCCTGGATAAATGAAATTTAGGTGAAAGCATTTGATTTGTCAGTCTTCCAGCTGTCGGATTAGTGTATAAAAGCTTCACCCATAAAGTTTTTTCCCAATTGGAATTTTTCCAACACTGTGAAAAGATAAGCCCATTCCACTTGGTCGAAAGCTTTTTCTGCAACTAGATAAATAATTGTTAGATCCTCGTTTGTCGTTCTATGCGAGTATATTAAACAAACGCCTCAAATTATAAAAACAAATGTCGTTTAGGTATAAACCCAGTCTGGTCTGGATGTATTAGACCTGCCATATTTGACCTCCGCCCCTAAACAAACTTTGTCAGCATAACATAAAAATGTAATTTGATCAACAAATATGATTCATATATACAGTACAAGACAATATACCTGTAATGCTTTCAGAATTAGGAGATGATTCCACAATTTTTCAGATTTTTGGGTCAAGAATGGGCTGTGTGTGTACGTACGTGTGTGTGTGTGTGTGTGTTCCTATACAACAGCAGTGTGAGCGTGTGTGCCTGTGAGCGTGTGTGCTGTCCATTGTACAACTGCTGCCGTGTAACAGTGATGGTGTGTCTGCCCCACAGGTTTTGGCCGAGTCGGGGAAGGAGAACGTGTGTGAGGGTCCGGTGGTGACAGGGTGCGGTGCTGAGGGACGGGTCACGCCCTCGCTGCCCCCCACCTCGAGCCGGGAGCCACTGTGCTCTCCGCCCCCGGAGTTACCAGCCCAGCTGTCGGCCCAGAAGGTGCGGCGCTCCTACAGCCGGCTCAGCCCGTTTGGCACACAGATCGGCAACAGCGGCAATGGCTCAGACACCTCCACGCCAGACCCGCGCCACCCCACCCGCCGCTCCTTCTTCGGCTTCGAGAAACTCCTGCACGCCGAGCCCGGGCCCCCCGTCTCGCCGGTGAAAGCCGGCAGCCCCAGGGACACGTCACCGCGATTCACCGCCCCAGCCTCCCAGCAGATGCCTGGCGGCGTTCCCGGCGTTCCCGACGCCAAGGAGAAGCGCAAGAAGAGGAAGGTGGCTCCCATCGAGGTGAGTGGGATGATGTCACAGGGAGAAGGCAGGAGAATGGGGTTGCGAGGTAAAGATGGATGGCGGTGTAGACCTCTAATGGCCTAATTCTACTCCTACTCCTTGCACCCTGGATGTAATGCCGAGGCTCGATCAGGCCGCATTTGGAATATTCCCGCCACCATTATCTGAGGAAGGATGTGCTGGCTCTGGAGAGGCTCCAGAGGTCATCCCCACCCCCTGGGTGTCTGACGCAGACCCCACCCTCGTGTTACAACATCTCTGCTGCTGTACCCCTGGAGCTGGGCAGACCCCACTGCCCGCACCCCATGTGATACAAGGGTGAGGGGGGGGGGGTCTCCTCACTGTTGTCCACTCTGCTGTACCCCTTGGAACGGGGTGAACCCCACTACAGAATAGACTGGGGGGAGGGCGGTGCGTTAAGTCTGTTGACACAGTGTGAGTATAGGGGACTGATGTGCCCCCCCCCCCCCCCCCCGTGTTGCAGCAGTTGGTGCTGAGGGTGGGGGACAGTGTGTCCACACTTGTGTCACTGGCACCACTGCCCGGACCCCCCCCCCCCCCCCCCCCCGTGTTACACAGTGGAGGTGGGGGGGGGGGGGGTCTCCGTTGGAAAGGTGCAGGTGCTGGGGACTGCGTCTCTCAGTGCTGTACCCCTGGATTGGAGGTTGGGGTGGGGGGGGGGGCGAGCGTGTGGCTACGGGTACTGGGGGGGGGGGGGCATTGCGTCCACGGTGCTGTACCCCTGCCCCCCGTGCCTGACACTAGCCCCTCCCTCCCTGTGTTACAGACATCGGCGCTGGACGAGTGGGCCGCGGAGATGAACGCCACCTTCGCAGAGGCCGAGCGCTTCGACCTGCTGGTGGAATGACCACCACCCCCCCCAGTGCTGGACCCACGGACCCGGTCACTCACGGCAGGCAGCGGTGGTGCCGGAGAACACTTCACCCAATAGTTGTAGGAAGGTGGCGGCGGTCTGTGTGTGTGTCTGTCTGTCTGTGTTCCTTTGGCAACCTTCGCCCACACGCCACCGGTCGGACCGTACGCACGCACACCCACGGCAGCCCGTTCACCAAGGTCTCACCGTCGCGGACAGTGGACGTGAACCATGGCTGCGAAAACCTCACTCTGTCTCCACTTCCTGCGGTTTTCACCAGCTCCACCCCCCCCCCCCCCCCCCCCCCCTTCACACACGGACTGCCAGAGGCCACACACCATGAGGAGATTCCCCCGCACGTGTTGTATTCTCGAGGACTCCACTTTGTGATATACGTAAATAAATCAGGACAAGAAAATTGTTTGCAAACATGGGCTCCTGAGTGGGGGAAAAAAATCATTAGGCTGCAGGTAGTGATGTTTTATAAATCAAAGTGTGAAGATTGATCTGTGGTGAAATGTGTCTCTGTGTGGCCACACACGCACACGCACACACACACACACACACACACACACACACACACACACACACACACACACACACACACACACACACACACACAGAGCGCGAGCTAGCTCGCTCAGGGCAGTCTGTGATTGCTGCACTGCAGTGTGAGCGCTCCTCCATAGTGATAGCAGCACATTTAGGCCATTCGGCCCATCACGTCTACTCTGCCATTCAATGACGGCTGATCTATCTCTCCCTCCTAACCCCATTCTCCTGCCTTCTCCCCGTAACCCCTGACACCCGTACTAATCATGAATCTATCTATCTCTGCCTTAAATATATCCACTGACTTGTGGCCTCCACAGCCGCCTGTGGCAATGACAGATTCGCCACCCTCTGGCTGAAGAAATTCCTCCTCATCTCCTTCCTAAAGGAACGTCCTTTAATTCTGAGGCTGTGCCCTCTGGTCCTGGACTCTCCCACTAGTGGAAACATCCTCTCCACATCCACTCTATCCAGGCCTTTCACTATTCAGTGAGTTTCAATGAGGTCCCCCCCTCGTTCTAATCTCCAACGAGTACAGGCCCAGTGCCGTCAAACGCTCATCACGGGTTAACCCACTCGTTCCTGGGATCGTTCTCTTAAACCTCTGGACCTACTCCACAGCCAACACATCCTTCCTCAGATACAGGGCCCAGAACTGCTCACAATATATCCCAAATGCGGCCTTACCTGTGCCCTTTAGAATCTAAGCAATAGATCCCTGTTTTTGTATATAGTCACACAGTGTGGAAACAGGCCCTTCGGCCCAACTTGCCTGGACCGGCCAACCTGTCCCAGCTACACTAGTCCCACCGGTGTGGACAAGTCTACAAGCCCTCTTGTAATAAATGCTAACATTGAGTTTGCTTTTGTTACTACCTCTGGGTAAATGCCTCTGATTAGGTATCGGAAAAAACTGCAGATGCTGGTTCAAATCAAAGGTAGTCACAAAATGCTGGAGTAACTCAGTGGGACTTCTTAGGCCCCCTTCATTCATGGCTGACCATGGGTGTCTCCAGGGTGCTAGTCCCTATATGGAGGATGCCTGTGCGTGACTTTGTTTAATGTGGGGAGACTGGTGCACAGACAGCCACCACACGGTCCTTGACAGATCTGGGTCAGGATCCAGTGGCATGGGGTCGAAGACGACCGGAGACACTATCCTGCTGCAGCCTTCATCCGCCTTCCCAGCCGTTGTGACGCTCCACTGAGGTCAGCCATCGCCCTCCGCCTGTTCCACCGTTGATGTCTCAGCGGGACAGGCCGACATCACCCATTCCTTCTGTCCAGAGACGCTGCCTGTCTCGCTGAGTTACTGCAGCATGTTGTTGTGTCTAACTCTGTTTATGTCACTGTTCACAGCGATGCTGTCGCAAGGCCACATGAACTCCCTTTACCGTTGGACGCCGGCTAATACCACAGTCGTTACACTTTGTATTTTGTACAGGAAGCAACTAATAAACAGTGATTTGTAAACTTGTTTCTGCCTGTGCTTTAGAAACCTGCACCAAAGACATAACACATAGGATAGTACTGAGCAAGGCCCTTCGGCCCACAATGTCAATAGACAATAGGTGCACGAGTAGGCCATTCGGCCCTTCCAGCCAGCACCGCCATTCAATGTAATCATGGCTGATCATCCCCAATCAGTACCCCGTACCTGCCTTCTCCCCATATCCCCAGACTCCACTATTTTTAAGAGCCCTATCTAGCTCTCTTAAAAGCATCCAGAGAACCGCTTGCTTTGCTTCAGCACAACAGAACATAGTAGGCATTGACTATCCATATACCATGATATAAATATATACACACATGAATAAATAAACTGATAAAGTACAAATAACAGATAATGGGTTATTAATGTTCAGAGTTTTGACCAAGCCAGGTTTAATAGCCTGATGGCTGTGGGGAAGTAGCTATTCCTGAACCTGGTCGTTGCAGTCTTCAGGCTCCTGTATCTTCTACCTGAAGGTAGCGGGGAGATGAGTGTGTGGCCAGGATGGTGTGGGGTCTTTGATGATACTGCCAGCCTTTTTGAGGCAGCGACTGCGATAGATCCCCTCGATGGAAGGAAGGTCAGAGCTGATGATGGACTGGGCAGTGTTTACTACTTTTTGTAGTCTTTTCCTCTCCAGGGCGCTCAAGTTGCTGAACCAAGCCACAATGCAACCGGTCAGCAAGCTCTGCTGTGCACCTGTAGAAGTTAGAGAGAGTCCTCCTTGACAAACTGACACTCCGTAATCATCTCAGGAAGTAGAGGCGCTGATGTGCTAACTTGATAATTGCATCAGTGTTCTCGGACCAGGAAGGATCTTCAGAGATGTGCACGCCCAGGAATTTGAAGCTCTTGACCCTTTGATACATGATAAGGGAATAACGTTTAGTGCAAGGTAAAGCCCCATCAAAGATAGTCTGAGGGTTGGATAAAGCTCTTAAAAGATAGCAAAGTCAAGGGATATGGGGAGAAGACAGGAACGGGGTACTGATTGTGGATGATCAGCCATGATCATATTGAATGGTGGTGCTGGCTCGAATGGCCTACTCCTGCACCTATTGTCTATTGAGGGTCACCAAGGAGGTAGATAGTAGTTCAGGACCGCTCTCTAGTTGGTGAGAGGACGGTTCAGTTGCCTGATAACAGCCGGGAAGAAACTGTCCCTTAATCTGGAGGTGTGTGTGTTCGTTTTCACACTTCTGTACCTCTTGCCCGATGGGAGAGGGGAGAAGAGGGTGAGACTGGACCTTGATTGTCGGGGTGAAGGGCCGGTTCCTGTGCAGCACAGAGGCAAGGGCACCTTAATGGATCCGTATCCCACTTGGTTGAACAGTGGACACTGCTGAGTTTTGATATAATGAGGGCAGGGTGATCAATGGATCAAGCCCCAGGGTTCCTGTCACAGCAGCAGCCTGGTGGACGTACCGGCAGCTGTGAACTGCCTTAGTCTGTAATCCAACCTCCATTTATTTACCCATCGCACAACCACGCTATTAACAGAGGTACAACACGGAAACAGGCCATTCGGCCCACCGGGTCCGCCCCGCCCAGCCATCCCCACACACTAAACTCTACCCGACACACACTAGGGACAATTTTCAATTTTACCAAGCCAATTAACCTACAAACCTGCACGTCTTTGGAGTGTGGGAGGAAATTGGAGCACTTTGAGTGTTGTGCAGGCTTGGTGGGCTGAAGGACCTGTTTCCGAGCTGTATCTCTGAACTAAATGGCCAGGTCCTGTGTGGGACAAAGACCCATCAGTTATTTATTTCTTGAATGGGGTTACCTGCACGCCTGGCTGCAGACGGTGGAGTGATGAGTATTGACATTGGGTCCAATACCTCACTGCTCTGCCTGTTAATGGTCTACACTTGCCTGCGGGCTTTGTGGAGAGGGGGGGGGCGGATCCTGGCCCACTGACGAGAGGGGTGGGGGCAAGGTTTGTCCGCTCTCATTGGGCCAGGAGTTGTATAAATGGACCGGGCGGGAGAAGGGCAGGGAGTTCCAAACCGTAGGGACCAGGGCAGGAGGGGATGAACCTGGAGGGCAAGGGAATGGAGTGGGAGACACAGGTGAGGGGAATGGAAGGGGAGAGGAGGACGGGTAGGAAGAGGGTGGAGGAGAGAACGGAGGGAAGTGCCATGGAGGGGGAGTCCGGGGGGGATGAGGATGAGAATGACTTCTCGCCCATCCCCCTGTGGCAGTGTCGTGGCCGGAGAGCGTCCCGATCGTGGACGGACCTGCGGAGCCTGGTGGACGGAGACGGGGACCCTCGGCCCCCGGTCCTGGGAGCCCCCACTGACCGTGGCCACCGCGCTGAACCGCTGAGGAAGGCGATGTCCATGGAGGCGGTGAACCAGGGCAGGGAGGGGGCAGCGGGGAGGAGGAGGGGGATGGAGGAGGGAGCGACGCGGAGGGAACATCTAGTGGAGCAGAAGGTCAACTTCTCCCGCTTCCTGGACGAGATCACCACACAGGTGCTGAGTCCGGCCATGCTGCGCTCGCTGGGCAGGCTCTCAGTGGCCGGAGCAGAAGGTCCAGTGGCTGGAGCGGCCAGTGAGACCAGTCCAATGCCCAGAGTGATCAGTCCAGTGGCCAGAGTGACTGGTCCAGTGGCCAGAGTGACCGGTCCGGTGGCCAGACTGTCCGGGCCAGTGACCAGAGAGACCGGGCCAGTGGCCAGAGTGACCGGGCCAGTGGCCAGAGTGATTAGTCCAGTGGCCAGAGTGACCAGTCCAGTGGCCAGAGTGACTGGTCCAGTGGCCAGAGTGACCGGTCCAGTGGCCAGAGTGAGAGGGCCAGAGGCTGGAGTGGCAGGTTCAGTTGCCAGAGTGAGAGGGCCAGTGGCCAGAGTGAGAGTGCCAGAGGCTGGAGTGACAGGTCCAGTAGCCAGAGTGTCCAGTCCAGTGGCCAGAGTGAGAGGGCCAGAGGCTGGAGTGGCAGGTTCAGTTGCCAGAATGAGAGGGCCAGTGGCCAGAGTGAGAGGGCCAGAGGCTGGAGTGACAGGTCCAGTGGCCAGAGTGACCGGTCCAGTGGCCAGTGGGGACGCTCTGAGCTGTGGCTGCCGCTGCCGATCCCAGGAGTGGCCGGAGCCGACGGCCGGACGCTCTCGCCTGGGACCCCCCATGCCGACCCTTGTCAAACTGACCGGCTCCAGCTCCGAGGGGTCACTGGATGGTGAAGGAGCGCCGCACCACGACAAGGTAAGGCAAGGATAGAGTCTCACGGACACGAGGGACAATAAACCCACAAACCTGCACGTTGTCACACAGACAGCACCCGTGGTCAAGATCCATCCCGGGTCTCTGGTGCTGTGAGGCAGCAGCTCTACCCGCTGCACCACCCTGCCGCTCAGCACACTGTAAGCAAATGGGCTGCTGTTTGTCATATTGCTGGTATTGTTGCTTTATACAGTGCCCTCCATAATGTTTGGGACAAAGACCCATCATTTATTTATTTACAGTCTGAAGAAGGGTTTCAACCCGAAACGTCGCCTATTTCCTTTGCTCCATAGATGCTGCCTCGCCCACTGAGTTTCTCCAGCATTTTTGTCTACCTTTGATTTTCCAGCATCTGCAGTTCCTTCTTAAACATTTATTTATTTGCCTCTGTACTCCACAATTTGGGATTTGCAATAGAAAAAAATCACATGTGGTTAAAGTGCACATTGTCAGATTTTAGTAAAGGCCATTTTAATGCATTTTGGTTTCACCATGTAGAAATTACAGCTGTGTTTATATGCAGTCCCCCCCATTTCAGGGCACCATAATGTTTGGCACACATGGCTTCACAGGTGTTTGTAATTGCTCAGGTGCGTTTAATTGCCTCCTTCATGCAGGTACAAGAGAGCTCTCAGCACCTGATCTTTCCATCAGCTTTGGAAACTTTTATTGCTGTTTATCAACATGAGGACCAAAGTAGTGCCAATGAAAGTCAAAGAAGCCATTATGAGACTGAGAAACAAGAATAAAACTGTTGGGGACTTCAGCCAAACCTTAGGCTTACCAAAATCACCGTTTGGAACATCATTAAGAAGAAAGAGAGCATTGGTGAGCTTATTAATCGCAATGAGACTGGCAGGCCAAGGAAGACCTCCACAGCTGATGATAAAGAATTCTCTCTTTAATAAAGAAAAATCCCCAAACACCTGTCTGACAGATCAGAAACACTCTTCAGGAGTCAGGTGTGGATTTGTCAATGACCACTGTCCGCAGAAGACTTCATGAAGAGAAATACAGAGGCTACACTGCAAGACCTAAACCACTGGTTAGCCGCAAATATAGGATGGCCAGGTTACAGTTAAAGAGCAAACACAGTTCTGGGAAAAGGTCTTGTGGACAGATGAGACGAAGATTAACTTATATCAGTGTGACGGCAAGAGCAAAGTATGGAGGAGAGAAGAAACTGCCCAAAATCCAAAGCATACCACCTCATATGTGAAACATGGTGGGGGGGTGTTATGGCTTTAAAGGCAAGTGCAGGCAAGTGGGACTAGTGCAACTGGGACATGTTGTCCGGTTTGGGCAAGTTGGGCCGAACGGCCTGTTTGCACACTGTATTATTCCATGACTGTGATTATTTACTGTACATTGTCATTTACCTGCTCCTCCCCATTTATGCATGACCTCATCTGCTCCGGATTAAATTGCATCAGCTCCTTTTCCTTGCGACTGAGATTGTGAAATCTGTAAACTGAAACTGCAGCCTAAAGTTGGAATTTTTCCAACTTTTTTAATAAACTTATTCTTGCAAGTTTCTTTATGAAGTCCTCCCCCTCTCCTCTCTGCGTGTACGTGCAATTGATTGCATAGCTGACTTTTTGTTTTGAGTGCTAGGTTAGTGCGTGTGTTGCATGCTGTGGAAAAGTACAGGAGGGGACATATTTACTCTGCAGAATCTCTGCAGTCCCGGGACTCTGCTCCTGTCAATCAGACCCTTGTCGCCCTCTCTCCCGATTACGTCATAGACGGCCCGGCGCACGCGCGCTGCGCCGCTGCGACATTTGAACCGGTAACCGTTTCGCCGCTTCACCCCCTCTCTCCCCGCCGCGGCCGTGTCCCTCCGCCGGGGACCTCGACCACAACAAACCACTTCTGCCGTGAAAACGCCGCAATTGGACGACGGTTCCGAAGGCCGGTCACCGCGCCGGTGCAGATCGAAGCCTGAGCGCGGGGTTAGCGAGGTGTTGCAACGGCGGAAAATAGCTTTTTCTGGGGGCACTACATCCCGCGGAGGGATATGGCGTTGTGAGGGCGTGGAGGTTATAAAAGGCGGCGAGCGGCGGCTTTGTTGCGCAGACGGCGGCGGCGGAGCGGGGAGGGAGAGCGGGAGGCGGAGCGGGGCGGGAGAGCGGGAGGCGGAGGCGGAGCGCGGTCGGGGCGGCCGATAGGGCGAAGATCTCGGGGCGACGGAGGAAGAGGAGCGGGTGGGAGGGGTACGATGTCGGGCGCGGCTAACGGCGAGAGAGAAGCCGCAGTATCGGGGCCGACAAGTGGGGTTGTGTGGGGGAGAAGGCAACACAGAGACCGCTTCTAGAAGGATGGGATTAGGCCGCGGTTGTCGGTGGGGTCGGGGGGGGGAGAGGACCGTTGAAGCGCTGTTCTCGGGGTGGGGGGAGAATGACCGGGCAGAAAGTTTATCGCCCGCCGTCACTCTGGGGCGGGGACGGCCGCCATTTTAAGTGTGAGGGGAGCGGCCGCCATTTTGGGGTTTGCTGGCGTCGCCGAAGGGGGGGGGGGGAGTGAGACAGACAGACGCCCTCCGGATGTTAACCGGGGGGGGGGGGGGGGGCTGCCGCATTTTGGGAGGGAAGAAACGAAACGTTTGTCCGCCGTCGTTTTGTAAGGGATGGGGACGGCCGCCATTTTAAGTCGGAGCGGACCGTGACGCCATTTTGTTTACAGTGGCGGGGCTGATACTGAGGGGGAGGGAGGCGGACCCCGCCCCCGCGGCTACTAATCCGGCCGACGGGCGAGAGAAGAGGGCAGAGACGGGACGGGCCCCCCTCCGGCTGTTAACCGGGCCGGGGGGGTGGGGGGGTAGGGAGAGCAGGACGTTTTGTCGGAGAAGGTCCGCCATTTTAAGCTTTGACGGACCTGGACGCCATTTTGTTTACATTGGCGAGGGAGATACAGGGTGGAGAGGATGGGACCCCCGCGGCTGTTAAACGGGCCGGGCGGGGACGGCGGTATCTCGGGGAGAAGGTCGGGTGGGTTATAGTGAGCCTTCCCCGGCTGGTAAACGGGCCGGGGGTGGGAGCGGCAGTCCCGGGGGGGGGGAAGAGGAAGAAGGGATGAGGCTTCTTGAATGAGGGATAGGTGCGGGCACTGGGTTGTGTGTTGGAGGGAGAGAGACCTCGTTCGTTGACCCGTGGGGAAGGGGGTGATGGCGGCGCCGCAGTTGCCGGGCGGGCCGTCGAGCCATAACGTTGGTGCCGTTGGCAGAAGGTGCGAGAGGCCGAAGCAGGAGAAGGAGCGAGGCTCGAGTTGTTGCCCCGGTGGCGGTGAGGAGAGGACTGGACTGGTGACGGACGGTGGTGTGGCCGAGCCCGCAGCGCAGGCAGGGTCGCTGGAGAGAGACCGGCGGCGGGAGGACAAGATGATGCTGACAGCCGAGCGGCTGAGCTAGTCCAGAGGTGAAGAGGTTGCATCGGTGAAGTGAGGCAGAGAGGATGGAGCGAGTGTGAGGAGTGAGGCCGCCTCCTGGAGCCAGACAGAGATAGCAGGAGAGAAGCAAGTCTGGTTTGTATGCCCGCAGCCCAGTGACTTTCCCGTCCCCAGCGTCTCCTTACCTGGGTCCTTTGGGTGGGCAACCATCTCTGGTTTTATCTTTTTCAGCCTTCTCATTCTGTCAGCTGTCTTACTGTCTGGACACTCGCAGCGAGGTGCCATGGCTGTGCCGCAGTTTCTAGGGAATTCTGATTCCAGGCCAAAGTCTTGCTTTGTTTTTCTTCCTTTGTTCTCTTGCCTCATTAGGTTGAGGTTCAGTGTGTGACTACACAACTTTCTGTTTGGGACACCATGATGCAAGCTGAGCAATTAAGGTTCTCTAAGCAGCTAAGTGGTATTTTGGACTTGATTTTTCTCGTTGGTCTGTTTAGAATATATCCAAACGAGTAGAAACCGATGACAGGCAGTGAAGAGGCTTTAAGCCTGCTCTAGGAAAACATTTACTCCTGTAATGGGAAGGACCAACAATATGACCGTATTAGGACATTTGGGCTTTAAGCCCATATTGCACTGACCTGTCTTGATGTCCATGGATACTGTTGTTAGTTGAGATTGCCATACGTGGCTTTATGCCATTGATGGGATGTTCCACACTAATGCATGTAACTCGGGGTAATATATTTAATGAGCACATAAAGATGAAAAAAGAGCATTGTGAAGATGCAGCAACATTCAAGCATGTCTGGGCTTTATGCCTGCCATTAAGAGCTATGGTGTGGGCTTTATGCCTGCAGCCTAGAGCTATGTGGAACTTATGCTGGTGGGGGCGGGAGGCAACATGATTTCTAGTTCTTATTTTTCAGACCTAAAACACTAATGGCTACATTACCAGGAACCCAACAATACTGAACTCAGAAGATTTTATGCAAACAGTCTCCAGCATTCTGTGCATCATAATTTGGCCACTTAACAGGAGTATTTAGGTAACATTCATACAATACTGTCGTGACACAAAGATCACAGCTATGTGAGCAATATTTCTCTAAATGTACCATTATTGAAGCATAACATTTTGAAATTTACCCATTGTAATATTCCCCTCTAATGTTCCCATTAATGTAAATATGCATCTATTGGCAGCAATAAAAATCTGTTGTTTGGGTGGGGTACAACAAGCTGTCTTAGAATTTTCTTGCAGATTCTATAAACTCCTTGATGATCAGTAACACACATTGATCGCAAGAATCTAACTCTTCGGATCATGGAGATGAAAGTAATGTTGAAAGACCAATAAAGCTGATTGTGAATATTGGAGCCTTCATGGTGGATGTCAATTTTCTGTCGTAACTGTCATAAGAAGCTGAGACTTTCAATTTTTACTCTTCAGATTTGATTGTACGTAGTTAAAGGTAACTTTTGCTTTGTTAGATTAACAAGTTGGCTTATTGAATAAACCTTAATTTTGTGAGGCATAGTAACTTGTATAGGACAAGAGCAAGATCGAAGTCCACTTCCAAGTTGAAAAAGTACTTACTTGATGTGCAGGATATGGATGGAAGAACTGGGGATGGTCAAAAACTTTGGATTGCTTCATATTTAAGCTGAGAACACGGGACAAACTAGGCTTAATATTTAACACGCAGGAAGACATGTTTGAGAATCTGCAACTAGTTTAATTTGAGGAGATTTGCAGATTGTTTGGATGGAACGCGTTGCTATTGAGACTTTTACAGGCATCCAGGGAGACGCATCTGCAGTGACTTCCACGATACTGAGGAATGGTGATCTCTAAGTTTAAACCAGGCAGTTGTGATACAACCCAGGAACTAATCCTTTCAGTGTATTGGTACGAAGAGAGCTGGTTCAGATTGATGGCATCCTGTCGCAGTGCTGGAGATGGCAAATGTTTCCTGGTATGTTGCGCGTATATAGTGATGTAAGAGACTGCTGTGCGCTTATAGCAGTACCTGATTACTGCCTGAATTAGTGCTGTACTGGACATTCAACTGGGCAAAAACAATCCAGACCCCTGGCATTTCATCTTGTATGTCATTTACAAGTTTGAATTTCAGTCCTCTGGAGTCCATAGCAATTCAGATATTTGTAGAATGTATATTGAACAAATAAACACCCTGCCTCTGGAGTGGGCAGTGGATGAAAGGGAAAAGTTGTTTCAGATTTTATTTTCCAGGTATGCTCGTACAAAAGCTTTTTTCTGGCGTGGAAACTTCAAGATTCTTTTAAAGCAGTCAACAAGTAAACCTGCCGAATCTCTTAAAATCAGTCATTCAGAACAGTGAAAGTTCATTATTTTCTGTTCCTAAGGTAATGCTGTATAATTCGTAGAATGGATTTTCTGTTACTTAGTTCTCCCTTGGTTCTCTTGGATGAAATGCCATTGAGATGGATCAGTCTTAAACCTGGTAGTAGTGTAAACACTCTCGAATGTCAATCACTTCAATTTGACTTGTGATTTTGATCTGTAGAAACAATTAGCGGCATGGAATTGGGCTGTGTGCATGATTAGCTGCACTTTATCAATCTATTACATTAGAATTTAACTCGATCTATTACTCAATAGAATATTACAATTACTCAATAGAATATTTGATCACAAATCTTATTTGTAAGTTTGATTGAAAGTGTCAGTTGTTTTCCCTGTTTGGAATCTTCCTAGTTAGCTGCTTAATAGCTGCATGAAGTCATAAATGGGAGACTAATAATCCTGTAATATCCACAAGGGGATGTTGACATTGCAAATTACTCGCATGCATTCTAGGTAATACGTACTAGATCACCAATTGATTTGAAATTGTTAGAGACAAGTAGGTTTGCATTGAAGAGAATGCAAGAGCTTCCATGCGTCGGGTGGGAGGGATCAGACTCTCTTTCTTCAGATTTTTTCAGATATTAAACAGGCAATCTCACAAAATTCTGGATGAATGAATTTGCGGCTGGAGCTGTTCGTATGACAATACTTTGGATCGCTCAATCTGTTTGCAAGATTTGTAGCCTTGTTTCAAGCCCTAGATCCTACCATGTTGGCTTCAGAAGCACTTCTCACAGACAGATAAGTGGCACACTGACATTTCTGAAAATGTACTTGGTTACAAATTGAATTTGTCAGAAAGTGGGGTGGGGGTGAGGGTGATTTGTTTAGATTTTATTTTGCAGATACAAAGGAAAAAAAACAGAAATTGCTTGAAATTGAAACAAAACATCTGGTCCAGCAACCCACTAAATACAATAGGTCTTGCTTCCAAACACGTTTCTCCAAGATGCAACTGTCTCGTAGATGTAGTGACGAATAAAAATACTGAAAGTAAATTTCAGAAGGCACAAACAAGTAAGCTAGCAAAATAGTAAGCTTCAGAAGGCACAAGTAAGCTTACAAAGATAGAAGGATTGAATGAGCTACCAAGTAGTGATCTGCCTGCTTCAGCAGCTTGAGTGAGCTACCAAAGCAGTGAATGCCACAATGTACATCTGGTAAGCAAACTTAACTGGTTGTATTTGTTCACGGCTTGCGTGTCATTTATTTCATACCGAAGACAGGGACTGTACTGCATGCTCGACTATTTTAGATTTCCACTAAATTGTAAACACGTGAACGCTCCGTTGTATTGCAGGGCTTGCTGGAGGGGGGGGGGGGTTAGGGTGAAACAGCACTTCTTCTTTTTTCCCCCCAGATATGCAAAGTACAGTTGGACTCTTGAAAAAGGATTGATTTGAAGTTGCTAGCGATAAGGTTTGCATTGCAGGATATGCTGCGTGTCCAGCAGCATATCTGTTGAATCTTGTTGGGTTTAGGGTGGGAACACTTGTTCTTGGCTCTTTCAGGTCTCCAGTTCGTACTGTTTAGATAGATGGCCCAGAGTGACGCGATGGACTTGCTAAACTAACCCGTTTCGGTAAAAACCATTTCAAACGGGGTTTGGGGATGGGAACATTCTCCTTCTTAGTTCTTTCAGGTCTCCAGGTTGTGCTGCTTAGATGGAATAGTCGTACACTGGACCAAGCAGGTGCTGCATTTCATTATTTATGCCATTTTATTGCATTCTATTTCAAAGGGCTTGAGGGGGGAACATTCTTGTTCTTAGTTCTTTCAGATCCTCAGACCTTACAGCTTAGACCTGGAATGTAAGCGTACCCTGGACGTGCTCAACAGGTGCTCCATTCCGTCGTTCAAACCGTTTCAAAGGGGTTTGGGGTTGGGAACATTCTCCTTCTTAGTTCTTTCAGGTCTCCAGCTCGTGCTGTTAGATGGAATATAGTCGTACACTGGAATAAACAGGTGCTGATTTTTATTCTTCATCCCATTTCCAAGGGGTTTAGGGTGGGAACAGTCTTGTGCTTGGTTTTTTCAGGTCTCCAGACTTTGTTGTAGCAGTGAGAATACTGTGGACAGTCTGAAAACAGGTGCTGACCATTTCTATTTCAATAGGGTTTGTTTCTAGGGGGGGGGGGGCAAAATGGCTTGTGCTTAGTTTTTACAGATGCCCGAATCCTGATGGTTCCAGCCACATAGCTCCTAACTGCAGACGAACAAGTCCTTTGTAAGCTGTCATCCACATCAAATGTAACCATTATGAATGGAGTAAGCTACATTAAGACGTAACTATGGGCACCATGCGTTTCGATGAGAAATACGTAGTTATCTGATAATTATAACGTTGTTGGGATTGAGGATTTGTCTACCTGTTTGTGTTGTGCCGGTGTGGTCGTTTCTGTTTTTATTACATTTCAATGTAGTGAATGGCATTGTCTTGCAAGTTCGGAGTTTGAGAATGGAACATTGGTTTGAGACGCTCCCAAGAATGTTGTGGCAATACCCTTAAAGACGGCAGGAATTCTACCACCTCTGACTTCGACCTCTACAGAGTTTGGCGTTTAGGCAGCAGTCAGGTTTTCTTTTACTGAGAGAACAAATGTTGCTTTCTCAGGTTTTGCTTTTACCTCTAGGATATTTCACAAAAAAGCAAAAGATGCTGGTGGTTGGCACTCCTGGTTTCCAGGATTGGGGTTCAAGTCCCTACAGCATTTGCTTTACTTGTGCAGACTTGATGTACACTACCATGAGTACAAATAAATGTTGTAGTTCATCCATGCAGTCCTTAAATGCCTTCCATTGCACACCCACTGTCAACCCATTAAGATTCAATTGCCAGTCTATCTTGGCCAATTCACGTCTCATACCCTCAAAGTTACCTTTAAGTTCAGAGCCCTTGTTTCTGAATTAATTATGTCACTCTCCATCCTAATGAAGAACTCAACCATGTTAAGGTCACTCTTGCCCAAGGCTACGCACAACAAGACTGTTAACTAACCCTTCCTCATTACTCAATACCCAGTCTAGAACAGCCTGCTCTCTTGTTGGTTCCTCTACATGTTGGTTTAGAACATTCAACTCATCCATCTTATTATGAATGCTCCTTGCATTGAGACACAAAGCCTTCAAGCCTGTTTTTACAACACTCTTACCCCTTTGGCAGCCCTCCACTTTTACTTGTCACCTTGCTAACTTGCTTTGACCCTCATTTTACACCCCTTGGGTCTCTCTGCTCACACATTTAAGAAACCCACCACCTCTTATTCTCTGTTTATTATTTTTTTCGTCTTTTTCCCCCCCTACATGTTGGGTCTGCCTCCAGCCTCACACACTGTCTACTAGCTTTGTCTATTTGAGTCCCTCCCCCCCAACCGTTCTAGTTTAAAGTCTTCCCAGTAGCCTTTGCAAATCTCCCCGCCAGGATATTGGTCCCCCTCGGGCACGCTGTCCTTTTTGTACAGGTCACACCTTCCCCAAAAGAGTTAGTGCCAGTCAGGCAAACCATACAACAACAGGTGGTGTAAGAGAAAGAACATATAAATGATAGTTTAGTGCAAGGCCAACAAAGATGGAGACTTCACCCTTTACAGGGTGAATCTGGTGATGTGGACGATAGTGGAACCATTGCTACCTGCTGCTGCCTCGTACTTTGCTTCCTAATTGTCGTTGAAAGTTTGTACGGTATTTCAATAAAGAAGTTGGCTGAACAATTTGTCTGTATTTGCCATGTTTCTGATATTTCTCAGCATTGCTTGGCACCTCACACCCAGTCTGCTCGAGTGAATATATTTGCAGTTGCTTCAAGTGCTTTAATGGAGATAGATTGATGCAAGACTATTGTAGCTGTCTTTTTATTGCATAAACATAAAATTACAAGTCAAGGCATGATCTCATTTTAAAGATTCCACTCTTGAATAGTCAAACACATACAATTCAGAATCCATTTCCACTGGTTCTTCCCAAGCATCAATGGTGCAGTGTCCTGTAAAACAACTTGCCCACCACCCTCTGTCCTTACAGACTATACAGAACACACGATACATCCTCGAAGACAGTGCAGAAAGATAAAGTTAAGACTAGATCAGTCCATCTGGGATTCACCAGTTCACTTGTGCATGGCACAATTCATTCAGTCACATTTTCGGACACCAAGTTTCAGTGGCCCTTTGGCAGCCTTCCTCTCGGCTCGTTTTGCTTCAATTTCCTTCTTCCTCTCTTCTCGCTTTTTCCGGGCAAGATCAGATTTACTTACTCCTGCTTTGGAAAGGGCAAATGTTAGCTACCCTCAAAACCACAAATGGCCCACATTCACTTCCTAGACGACCACAATACCATTTACCAAGTACAACGCGACTTTAGCCCATCAAGTCTACTCCGTCATTTCGAGATCAACTTCCATTGTGATTTTATTGGAATGGACCTAGGATCATTCGGAGCCATGTGATATCCCTGGCTTATTTTTATAAATGAACAGCACTGAAAACATTCCTTTCAGACGGCTTAATCCATTCTGACTCTTGCCTCTTTTCCCCCCCAAAATCCCAATCCCAACAAAATACTTAAATGCCATGGAACACCCCATTGCTTAATACTTAAATGCCATGGAAGTGCAAATAACAGATGGAGGGATATTAATGTTCAGAGTTCCGAGCCTGATGGCTGTGGGGAAGTAGCTATTCCTAAACCGGAGTGTTGCAGTCTTCATGCTCCTGTACCTTCTACCCGTAGCAGGGAGATGAGTGGCCAGGGTGGTGTGGGGTCTTTGATGATACTGCCAGCCTTTTTGAGGCAGCGACTGTGATAAATCCCCTCGATGGAAGGAAGGTCAGAGCCGATGATGGGCTGGGCAGTGTTTACTACTTTTTGTAGTCTTTTCCTCTCCAGGGCGCTCAAGTTGCCGAACCAAGCCACAATGCAACCGGTCAGCAAGCTCTCTACTGTGCACCTGTTAGAGTCCTCCTTGACTCTCCGTAATCATCTCAGGAAGTAGAGGTGCTGATGATTGCAACACTATTCTCTATTCGCTGATACTTGATAATTGCAACAGTATTCTCGGACCAGGAAGGATCTTCAGAGATGTGCACGCCCAGGAATTTGAAGCTCTTGACCCTTTGATACATGATAAGGGAATAACATTTAGTGCAAGGTAAAGCCCCATCAAAGATAGTCTGAGGGTTAGATAAAGCTCTTAAAGATAGTGGAGTCAAGGGATATGGGGAGAAGGCAGGAACGGGGCACTGATTGTGGATGATCAGCCATGATCATATTGAATGGTGGTGCTGGCTCGAATGGCCTACTGCACCATCCTGATCTTCAGAGATGTGCACGCCCAGGAATTTGAAGCTCTTGACCCTTTCAACCATTGATATAAACAGGACTGTGGGTCCCCATCCTACTCCTTCCAAAGTTCACAATCAGTTCCTTGGTTTTGCTGGTGTTGAGGGCCAGGTTGTTGTGCTGGCACCATATGGACAGTTGCTCGATCTCTCTTCTATACTCGGACTCATCCCCATCAGTGATACGTCCCACAACAGTGGTGTCGTCAGCGAACTTGATGATGGAGTTCGCGCTATGACCGGCTACGCAGTCATGAGTATAGAGTGAGTACAGCAGGGGGCTGAGCACGCAGCCCTGAGGTGCTCCCGTCCCGGACACATTTCCACCAATACGAACAGACTAATTGCAGAGGGATATGCAGAGACCCAGTTCTGCGAGTTTGGTAACCAGCTTGGAGGGGATGATTGTGTTAAATGCCGAGCTGTAGTCAATGAATAGCAGACTGACATACGAGTTTTTGTTGTCCAAGTGGTCCAGAGCGGAGTGGAGTGCTCGGATGAAGTGCGTAGTTACCAGTCAGAATTATGCTCAATGGAGCATTCACATATTATCAAGAAGGAACTGCAGATGCTGGAAAATCGAAGGTGGACAAAAGTGATCGTTGAGCTGCACCACTTGGTCCCACACCTACCTGTCGGCTGGCGGAGGAGGGGAGGCGGTGGCGACGAGTTCCCAACCGCCCCCCCCCCCCCTTTGGCGATGTTGTCTGAGGAGCACTCTCTCTGTTGTACGCCACCCCTCTTATCCTGGGACCCCTCCTCTCCACCCCATACTGATCCCCATTCCCTCCTCTATTCAGTCCTCACATCCCCTGTGCTCCCCTCCCCATCTACCCCCCCCTCCCCAAATCTATTCATCACCCTACCCACCTCGCATTGATTCTCCTGCCACCCCCCCTTCCATCCTACACTGGTCCAACTAACACGTACTGAATCACCTGCCTCAATCCATCCATTCCGCACCCATTGCCTTCTCAACAGTTATCATAAAATGCCTTTAGAAATTTCCTTGCAACCTGTATATTTTGTTATGGATACATTATGTGGGAAGCCAGAGTGTTTCTGTGCCAATAGCAATAACGACCCATGCTATGGCCATGTCATTGAATTTTCGGTCCTTCACAGAAAATATGCTTGCATCAATCTGTAGTGTGTATGGTCCAGGATTTATTGACACAGGTTGATCATTTGCTGAATAATCCAACCACATTTTTGTTTGGAAGTGGAAAGAACTAATAGAAATTGCATTAATTGCAATATGTAAAAAGAGTTGAGATATTGTATTATAATTTTGCTGCATGTCATTGTGGTATATATCATGACTTGATTGGTGAATATGTTTAGTTTGTGAATTATTTGAAGTAGAAATATGTGAATGTAGACACTCGGCGGATGCGGCAGCATCTATGGAGCAAAGGAACCAGGCAACATTTCGGGCCGAAACCCTTCTTCAGACTGGTGGGTTTTGGTCTGAAACGAGGGCAACCGCTAATTTCGAGCCGTTGTCTGCATTGAGCTCCCATCAATTGTACAGCCACTCGGTGTCCCACAGTCTACAAATACTTGAACCGAGGATAGACACAAAATCTCCAGTCTGAAGGGTCACAACCCAAAATGTTTTTTGTGTAGTATCTTCTGTTTAAATCAGTATCTGCAGTTCCTTCCTAACCAATTCATTAACCTCAGTCCAGCCCCTTTGGCATCAAAGAGTTCATGCAGATAACCAGTGGACTGACCTTGCTCCAATTCCACAGACTCCCAGTTTTCCTCAGTGTCCCAGCTTCCGCCAATGTCCGTGTTCCAAGTATTCTCAGCTCCCTGGGAATTCATAATTCAGCATGGATTAGAACGAGGACGTCACAAATGACATAAAAATTGTAGTCGTACACTGTGCAAACTGGTCCCTTAGCCCAACTTGCCCAATACTCATAGTGTGGCCTCACCAACGTCTTATAGACACAAAAGCTGGAGCAACTCAGGCAGCATCTCTGGATGCCTGAGAAGGAATGGGTGATGTTTTGTGTCGGGACCCTTCTTCAGACTGGTTAGGGATAAGGTCAACTGATGAAGGCAAATGTGCCAAAAGCCTTTTGGACTCCCTGTCTACCTGCTGACTAATGTCACTATTGTTGAAATGTACCAACCGGATGTATGCACAACTACCTTCTGGAACTAAATAAATATAATCCACACAGTTTAATGAATAAATAGCGTCAATGCTTACGCCTTTAGATCATGGTGTCGTCAGTAACCTTGGCCGTGCTCCACAAGGTCACTTCACCCGTCTCCACTGAACTTTAATATTCCCGAGGGGACACAAAAGGCTGGAGAAACTCAGCGGGTGCAACAGCATCTAAGGAGCGAAGGAGATAGGCGACGTTTCGGGTCGAGACCCTTCTTAATATTCCCGATGCTGATCTCAGAGCTTACCTGCTGATTGGGTTTTAATCAGATGGTAAATAATGGACAGTTGTGGACTAAATTGTTTTCTAATCTTCCTGGGATCTGATTATCAGATTGAAAATAAATTATTCCACGCTCTGTGGAGAGTCAGAGCCTGTAACAATTAAACTCCATTGACATTGACATAGTCGCTCCAGCCCTGGACCAAGACCAGTGATGGACACCTGGAACATCCTGATGTGTGACTAATGAGGGACACACGAGTGGGCCAGACACCAGTGAACATCCTGCACCTGCTGTACTCGGGGTTTGAGAGTGCGTGGATATACCAGGGCTCTCGCTTAACTTTTCTTCCCTGTTGCCAGCCGGGCAACCTCGGCAGCTTTTTAGGTTTCCAAATGACAGTTTAGGTGGTCATTTAAGACGGCTTGCATGACGCGTGGGATAACATGCTCGGACGAAGTGCGTAGTTACCAGTCGGAATTATGGTCAATGAAGCATTCACATATTATTTCTGCTTCAATAAAGTCACAAACTAAACATATTCACCAATCAAGACATGATATATACAACAATGACATGCAGCAAAATTACAATACAGTATCTCATCTCTTTTTACACGTTGCAATTTCTATTATCTCTTTCCACTTCCAAACAAAAATATGCATATTCAGCGTATGATCAACCTCGGTGAGACCAATTGCAGGCTTGGCGATCGCTTTGCACAACACCTCCACTCAGTTCGCAATAACCAACCTGATCTCCCAATGGCTCAGCACTTCAACTCCCCCTCCCATTCCGAACCCGACCTTTCTGTCCTGCTCCATGGAGTCCCCCCGCACTAAATTTAAGGTAGCTTTTTTTCCCCCCAAGAACCCTTTTTTGCTTAAGTCTAAGTCAAGAGTCGAGAGAGTTTTATTGTCATGTGTCCCAGATAGGGCAATGAAATTCTTGCTTGCTGCAGCACAACAGAATATGTAAACATAATCCAGAACCAGTTCAGTGTGTCTATATACTATAGACCATATATATATATATATACACAATAAATAATCAGATAAAATGCACTAGGCTGTTATTTTTCCAGAGTTAGGAGTTTGGTGGTGGTGGGTCCACCAGCTTAAATTCCATTTTGAATATTTTTGGAGGACCAGGAAACCAAGAAGCAAGAGTTACTCCATGGAGTTACTCCAGCTCCAGGGAGTGAATCTGCGTTGGTTTTCAGCGGTCCAAGAGCTAGCGCCGAGCGGAGAGCCGAGACCCGGATGGCCAAGCTTGCCAAGCCGGGCAAAATGGCACGGCTTTTAGGTTGCCCAGCGGGACTGGAAGTTGCCATTGGCACCCGGGCAACCGCTAATTTTCAGCCCTGTTTACGCGAGTGAGCGTCTTATTTAGTAGTGTAATAAAATACCTAGTGAGTCAAACTGGGTGATTTATTGAACACAACACTCACTTGTTCAGCGGTGGACGTTTGGGCGATTCCAGCAAATTGGTCCTGCTTCCTGCAGCCTCCTGTCCCATCCCAGTTGTAGTCGCTGGTGGGCCGGGCGTTCCGCTGGCCCGCTGGAGCCTTGGCCTTCACCGCCGGCTCAACGCCCCAGTCCGTGCCCCAGCTGTCCACCGCGGCCGCTGCCCGACTCTGTGACTGTGAGGCCGTGGGTGCCCAGCTCTCCTCCAGCCCCCAGCCCTCTGCGTCCCAGTCACTCGCTCCGGCCTCGGCTGCTACACTGTTCCCGTCAGCCTCATTCTGTGGACGCAAAACCACTGGACAGTCTTACAGCGCGGAAACTGGCCCCTAGAACAGCACGGAAACTAACAGACTTACAGCACGGAAACATGCCCATGGGGTCCAGCGATCCCCGCTCACTAACACTATCTTACACACACTAGGGACAATTTACAATGACAAGTTTAGTCATGGAGAGAGAGATACACTGTGGAAACAGGCTCCACTTCTCTGCCCATCTCCCCCCCTCACTCCCTCTCCCCAGTACCCACCTCCAGGCTGCCCCAATCCTCCTGGTCCCACCGCGATGATTCCTCTGCCGGCTCACTGGCAGCCGCTGGTTCCACCGCCGGCTCCGCCTCCTCACCTGTCAACACCGGGACATACACGTCAACACAGAGACAGCCCCGGCAACACCACCACAGACCCCGCAGTAACTAGTGTTAACGGCAGAGGGGAGGGGTCCAGTGGGGGTAGGTTAGGAGGGCACTCCTACCTCCGGGTGCCTCAGGGGCCGTTCCAGTTCCTGTTGCGGTCCCGGGTGCCGGGGCCCCCGTCTGCGGCCCCTCTCCGGCGGGTGCTCCAGGGGGCAGCGTGCCGCGCATGAACTTGGAGGTGATGCTGGTCACTCCAGTCACGGCCCAGCCCGCCCAACCTGCCGACAAGGAAGGGCCACTCGAGGCAGAGTTCACGTCCTTCTCTGCAACGGAGAGACGCCGGGTTAGTCTACACCTCCCACTGTCAAAGTTTGTTTCTTAAAAGCAGATAGCAACAAAAACTGGCTTCAATCTTGGCTTCTTTATGGCCTTGAATGAAGCACATTATTACTGCAGGCTGCCATCTTAATGACTTTATTGAAAAGACTTGTCCTCCATATTGTGTTCCTTACAACTCCATTTTAGATTTGACTATTAGCTCTTTCATTCCATCCTTTTTATCAAACGTGATAACATTCACAGTCCTAGGTAGGTACACACAATGGTTGCAAGATTCAGAGCAATGATTAGTAGAATGATAGAGCCATAATGTATCACAGTACCCCAAAGTATGGCAACCAGTTCTCACTCTCTTCATTGACAACCACCTTGATGAAGCTTGTTTAGGGTCGATGGATCAGGTGCCACCTGTAGGCGATGTAATCCTTTCAGCCGACATTGGGGTTGTGCCATCTCGCACCTGTCCGAGGGTGTTGCCAGTCTCTTCGGAGAGTGTTGCACAGGCGAGGTCCTCTGCTGTCACCATTGGCATCAATCTGGTCAGAAACGCCATCATTGCCATCCTCATCAATGTCCTGATTGTCATCACACTGATTACCCACCAGGTCTGAGTCATTGTCTTCCTGGATAGGGTTAGGCATAATCTTTCAAGAGGTACATCTGTTTCAAAATGTTCAGCTTCTCTCTCTTTAGACCCTTGGTCATACGATAGAGTTCAAAATGCTTCAACATTGTTGATCAAATGCGGTTTGTCTTTCCAAAGTTGTGACCCAAGGCTTTGCACTTCCTCCTGATCTGTAAAGATGTTCTTTCTTCTGTATGGATCAGATTTACATGGTGCTGCAGGTAGCGATCAATCACAAACACCTTGTTAAATCCTGGGTGGGGGCAAGGTCCTTCACGCACCTCTTCATGTTGCTCTTTTATGTGTTTCTTAAGTCTGTCAACTCCTCTGTAGACAGCACAGCAACCCTTATACGGACATCGATACACAGTGGGGAAGTCTTCCCTGTCCAAGTTTGACTTTGGTTTCCGACCACGTTTTAGTCCAGATTGTGTCTTCACGCACTACTCAACTGGGAACTTACTCTTCTTCTTCCAATATGGACACTTGATAAACACCTTTCAGAAAGAAAAATCCATCCACAACATCATTTCTCACAGAACAAGATGCTTCATTGCAGTTAACTGGGTTTTTCACATTTAATGGTTGAGTTGCATCTTGTACCGGAACTTTTTCCCCAAGCGCTCTCTGTATATTCAGGATCTGAGCGCAACAACATATCCTTCTTCAATGGGGATTCCCAGTTGTCCACATCCACCGACCGCAAAGTGGCTCCACTGTATGTACAGGGTTGAAAGTGCTAACACTGGGACAGGTTGATGCTTCGCAACATTATCACCCTCACCATTTTCAGTCAATGTTCCATTCCGAGGTGAAAGGGTTATTGAACCATCCAGAACTTCCTCCATTGAGTCCTTATTTCTACCGGATGGGCACTGTCCCTCATTCAAAACATCGCTGCGATTTGAATGCATGTCCAGGATGTAACTATGTCCCTCTGTTATCAGAGTTCTGAACAGTCCTTCCAATTGCTAGGATTCTGCCTGATGCACCTCTACCCCATTGCAGACATTGGACTTTGTCTCTGGAACTGGTGTGCTATAATGCTCAGAACTATATTCTCCACACTAATCTTTCCTTTGCTCTACCTATTTTAGGTGAGCCTGAATTAATTGCATTTATTCCTGTTAATCCTTTGTGTCTTGCTGACATTGAAAAAAGGTGCAAGATTCTTTAAACTCATCATTTAGCTGTTGAATAACTGTTAACTGGGTGGGTTCCTGCTTAATTAATGTTTCCAAATTTAGCTGACTAGATTCAATTTCAATAGGTTTGTTTTTATCTGTATTCTGGGTCAAGGGATGAACCCTGGACAAATGAACATTCAAGCCTTCTCGGACCGCTTCTCACATTGGGCACAAGCAAATTCAAGTTCAGCTTCTGCCTTGTGCTTGGTGATATGGTATTTCAAGGATGCTTGACAGCAATGGTAGATGGATGGTCAACCATCTGTCTACCATTACAGACGCTGCCTGACGCGCTACGTCCAGTATCCTCCCACATCCCACAGACCTGTAGGTTGATTTGCATTAAGAGTTGACTTGTAGGTTTGTAGGCTTCTGTAAACTGCCCCTAGTGTGTAAGAGCGGATGAGAAAGTGGAATAACATAGAACTTGTGTGAACGGGTGATCGATGGTCAGCCTGGACGTTCCTTTAGGAAGGAGATGAGGAATTTCTTTAGTCAGAGGGTGGTGGCCGTTGATAGATTGTTTAGTGCAGGTCTCAGGGGTTAGGGGGAGAAGACGGCAGAATGGGGTTAGGAGGGAAAGATAGATCAGCCGTGATTGAATGGAGATGACTTGATGGGCCAAATGGCCTAATTCTGCTCCTGTCAGTAATGAGCTGCCAGTGTGGTGGTAGCAGAGGGCAGCACTGAGCAAGGGTCTCCGCTGGCTGGGAGCTGTCCAGCTCACTCACTCACTCACCCACTTCGGTGATCTTGGCCGGATCCTCGGACACCGTCTCCAGCTTGGCCAGGAAGCTGCGGATAGCTTTGAAGGCCTGCAGAAACACAAGCTTCAAGCCTCTACACCCTGTGTGCAAACATCCTACTGCTCAACGCCCCACTCCAGGCATTAGCCTGCCATTACCGGTAGAAGCTGCTGTCATGCAGTTTCATTAAATAGACTGTTTTATGAGTGAATGGGGTAGATATAGAAGATGGAAGCTGGAGTAACTCACTGGAGAACGAATGGGTGACATTTCAGGTCTAGACCATTCGTCAGCAACCCGAGGAAGGGTCTCTCGTTTCAACCAGCATCTGCAGCTCCAGTAGATGCAACTTGAGTCGCAACTTGCCAACGCTGGCCAAAGTCTACACTAGTCCCACCTGCCTTTGTTTGGCCCATAAACCTGTCCTAACCAAAAATAGTTCTTAAATGCCGTGATAGTCCCTGCCCCAACGACCTCCATACACCCACCACCCCCTGTGTGAAAAAGGAGCCCCTCAGATTCCTATTAAATCTTTCCCCTTTCACCTTAGACCTGTATCCTCTGGTCTTGAGACACAAAAGATGGGGGACGTTTCTGGTCGGCACCCTTCTTCCCAAACCAAAGCATCGCCCATTCCTTTTTCTACAGATGCTGCCTGACACACTGAGTTACTCCAGCACATTGTGTCTATCTTTGGTATAAATGAGCATCTGCAGTTCCTTGCTGCTAGCCTCTGCTTCATGATTATCCTACTCTGGAATCACCTCCCCTCCCCCCCTCTCACCCCCAGTTCAGCCCCCACCACCCAGCACCTGCCTCCCCCTCACCTCCCACCCTGCCCCCTCCCTCTCTCCTTCCCTCCCTCACCTGTAGGCGGACGTTGGTATCGGGGTCGGTGGTGAGGGGGCTCAGGACCAGCAGCACCTTGCGGGCACAGTCCGTGAGTGAGTAGTAGTTGTGAGTGGCGGCAAAGCCCAGCACGCCAGCCGCCCGCGACGGGGCGAACGGGTCCCTCGTGGCCCTGGAGAACGCCGAGATCAGCACCCGCTGCCGTGTCTGTGGGTGGGAGAGACGGGGAGAGGTTAGTCTGTGGCACCCTCTGCCGTGTCTGTGGGTGGGAGAGACGGGGAAAGGTTAGTCTGTGGCACCCTCAGTCGTGTCTGTGGGTGGGAGAGACGGGGAAAGGTTAGTCTGTGGCACCCTCTGCCGTGTCTGTGGGTGGGAGAGACAGGGAGAGGTTAGTCTGTGGCACCTGCTGCTGTGTCTGTGGGTTAGTCCATGAGAGGGCCAAGAGAGGGTGAGGGGCGGAGGGGTGGGTGAGGGGCGGAGGGGTGGGTGAGGGGGAGCAGGCACTCACGGTGGCGTTGAGGTAGCAGGAGATCTTGCCCAGGCAGACGGTGGTGTTACAGCGGATGGGCCCCTGGTCGTCCTTGGTCTGCAGGCGGGCAAAGTGCTTCATCAGCTCCATGTTCAGGTTGTGCTCATTCAGCTTGGGGGCCAATAACAGCATCGACTGGAGACAAAGGAAGAGATATGGGGGGGGAGATACAGACAGTGAAACACACACACAATACTTTTCCGACCTTATTTCCAAAAACGCCCATAATTGCAAGGTCCTGTTTAGTACCATTACCTCTGTTCGCTAGAATTTAGGAATACAGAGAAGGTTCACCAGACTGATTCCTGGGATGTCGGGACTTTCATATGAAGAAAGACTGGATACACTCGGCTTGTACTCGATAGAATTTAGAAGATTGAGGGGGGATCTTATAGAAACTTACAAAATTCTTAAGGAGTTGGACAGGCTAGATGCAGGAAGATTGTTCCCGATGTTGGGCAATTCCAGACAAGGGGTCACAGTTTAAGGATAAAGGGCCAAGATGAGAAAAACAGAGACTGGTGAATCTGTGGAATTCTCTGCCACAGAAGGTAGTGGCCAGTTCATTGGTTATATTTAAGAGGGAGTTAGATGTGGCCCTTGCCACAAGTCTGTGATAAAAGCTCGCTTCTTCCAGCTTTGCACGATAGCTAAAATCAAACCATTCCTCCAATACGACAACCTCGAAAAGATCATCCACGCCTTTATCTGATCCCGTCTTGATTACTGCAACTCCCTTTACACTGGCATCAGGCAATCATCCCTGTCCCGCCTGCAATTGGTCCAAAACGCCGCAGTGAGACTCCTGACGGGTACCCGTAAAAGGGACCACATCACACAGATCCTGCCCCCAGTACGGTACCTATTTCTACTCACAAGCGTTTCTTGGGGTCCTCTGAGGGAGCGCTGTACGTATGTATTCATGTATGTATTGTTAGATCTATGTACCACTGTCAAGATGGAACCCGGGTCTCACACTGAGGCAGCAGCTCTACCCGCTGCGCTACCCACTGGGGCACTGACCTTGACGGTCTGTTCACGGATGGCGGGGTTGGTGTCACTGAAGCCGTGCACCACGTGGGGGAAGATCTGTCCGTTCACCGTCGCCTCGTTCAGGTACTGGATAAACTGCTCCATCTGTAACGGCAGCGGCACTCATCACGCACCACTGTACCACGTATGCCCCACGTACCCCCCCCCATCCCATGTACACGCCCCCCCCCACACCAGGTACCCCCCCATCCCACGTACACCCCCCCCCACACCAGGTACCCCCTCATCACGCACCCCCCCCACACCAGGTACCCCTTCATCACGCACCCCCCCCCACACCAGGTACCCCCTCATCACGCACCCCCCCCACACCAGGTACCCCTTCATCACGCACCCCCCCCCACACCAGGTACCCACTTATCATGCACCCCCCCACGCCCGTACCAGGTACCCCTTCATCACGCACCCCCCCCCCACACCAGGTACCCCTTCATCACGCACCCCCCCCACACCAGGTACCCCCTCATCACCCCCCCCCACACCAGGTACCCCCTCATCACGCACCCCCCCCCCCCACACCAGGTACCCCCTCATCACACCCCCCCCCCCCCCCCCCCCCCAACACGCCCATACCATGTACATCCCCTCCGCACGCGCACGCTCTGGCTGTGGGGACAGGGAGGGGGGACAGCGCGGGTTCCTACCTGTTGCAGCAGCCGGATTCTCATAGCACGGTCCGTCGATGAAAACATCTTCACAACCACTGGAATGATTTTCTGCTGATATTCGTCCGCATTCAGGAACTTGCCCACCTGTGGGGAGAGAACAAACCGTGTTTGCAGATGCTGCCTGAACCTTGCGGCACTTAACTGGCCACTACCTGCCATTCTGAAAAGGACCCGTTCACTCTTTGCTTCCTGTCTGCCAACCAATTTTCTATCCATGTCAACCGTACTCCCAATACCATGTGCTCTAATTTTTGTCACCAGTCTCCCATGCGGGACCTTATCAAAGTCTAGATATACTACATCCACTGGCTCCCCTTCATCCAAATGCCCCATTATTACCTCTTTAATAATTGACTCCACCATCTTTTCCACCACTGAAGTCAGGCTAACTGGTCTGTAATTCCCCGTTTTCTCTCTCTCGCTCCTTTCTTGAAAAGTGGGATAACATTAGCTACCCTCCAATCCACAAGAACTGATCCTGAATCTATTGAACATTGGAAAATGATCACCAATGCGTCCACTATTTCTAGAGCCACCTCCCTGAGGACCATGGGATGCAGACCATCAGGCACCGGGGATTTATCATCCTTCAGTCCCATTAGCCTCCCCAATACTATTT
>CAUPSL010001313.1:0-59786 GCA_963514005.1 Raja brachyura | reverse complement strand
TCTCTGTGTCTCTGTTTCTCTGTTTCTCTGTCTCTGTCTCTCTCTGTCTGCCCCCTCTCTTTCTCTCGCTTTCTCTCTCTCCCTCTCCCCCTCTCTCTCCCTCACTATGTTCTTGCTCTCCCTCTCTCTCTCTCTCCCTCGCCCTCTCTGTGTGCTCTGTCTGTCTGTCTGTTTGTCTGTCTGTCTGTCTGTCTCTCTCTCCTTCCCTCTCCCCCCCCCTCTCTCTCTCTCTCTCCGTTCTCTCTCTCCCTCTCTTTCTCTCTCTCCGTCTCTCCCTCCGTTTCTCTCTGTCTCACTCTCTCCCTCCCCCTCTTTCTCCATCCATCCGTTCTCTCTCTCCCTCTCTCCGTCTGTATCTGTCTCTCTCTCCCCCCCTCTGTCTCTCCCCCCCCCCCCCCCCCACCCCCCCCCCCTCTCTCTCCCTCCCTCTCTCTCATTTACTTACGCATATAGGGCAGATTGCGTTAAAACTCGCTAAAGTAGGTCACCGAAAACTCCTGGAGCTGTGGGCCAGTTCAGGCTGTTTCAGTCCCACCTGGATTGTCAACACAAATCCCTGGCGGCCAGCCTTGTAAACCTTTTTGAACACAACTGCGCCCACCATTCCTCCCAGCATCGAAAAATAAGAGAGGAATCTCGCATAATGCACTGGGAATTACACTGAGGAAATTACACTGGAAATTACAAAGGCGTGAGGGGGGGGGGGGGCTCACGCCTTTTCACCCCTCGTGCTTACATCGTGACTGTCTGTTTGCCATTGCTCTTAAAGATAGCGGAGTCAGGGGATATGGGGAGAAGGCAGGAACGGGGTACTGATTGGGGATGATCAGCCATGATCACATTGAATGGCGGTGCTGGCTCGAAGGGCCGAATGGCCTCGACTCCTGCACCTATTGTCTATTGTCTATTGCCAATCCCCAAATGCATGTTCCCATCCTCCATCCCAAAGTCCATCCTGCTTCTCTTTCCCCACTTCCCCGCTTGAGTTGGGTGAGCTGGGGGCTTTGCAACTGTCTGCTCGCCATCTCTTTGAACCCCCCCCCCCCTCCCAGTTGCATCCACCTCCCTCCCCCCTGCACCTGAACTTCCCTCTGCCCGAACACGTTCCCAGGGAAAATCCCTCCGGATCACACACACGCGCGCGCGCGCGCCCTCCCTCCCCTGTCCCACCAGCATGCAACTCGATGCGATGAGCGCGACCTAACGTGGTCGCTTGAGCGGTCCGGCGTCGCGGGGCCGGTCCCACTTCGATCGCCGGAGCCGTGCGGAATTGTGCGGAGTTCGTCCCGAGTTCGTCCCCGACATCGCGCGGGGCTCCGAAAAACCGACAATGTCCAAAAATTCCGCGCGGGAACGGCTTGTCGGCTCGCAGTCGCCGCGACATTTACACACCGCCCGGACATCGTGCCTCCGTGAAACTATTTGTAGGTGCCTCCGTGACCCTCCATGTGTGTGGCTCCGTGGCCCTGTATGTGTGTGTGTCTCGGTGCCCCTCTCTGTGTGCCCCTCTAAGTCCTGGCGAACTTACCTTGGACTCGCTTCAAGTTCGCCTCACTTTGCGCCGCGTTGCGCCACTCACCCGACCTCCGCGCGGCCCCCACTGCCGGTTTGGTCGCGCTTGCCGCATGCAGGCGCATGCTGGTGGGATCGGACCTGTACAGGGGATCACCCGACCTCCGCGCGGCCCCCGCTGCCGGTTTGATCGCGTTCATCGCATATAGTTGCGTGCTGGTGGGACAGGCCCTTAACCCTTTCGTGCCCCCGATTCGGCAAAGGGGCTCCTCTCGCGTCCCTTTTTACCTCGGTTCAAGATGACGGTGTCTTGGAGGATTTTCCCACCGTTCTCCAGGGTGGAGCAATTCCACCGCTGATCCCAGAGCTGGCGCTGGCATTCGTGAATGGCGATCTGGATGCCCTGGACGGCGGCGGCCGTGACATCGGGACTCCTCACGCACAGCCCCAGCTGGCGTCTGCTCAGCCCCGGCAGGGACAGACACACAGTGTTGGCCGTCAGGATCGGATCCGCAGGTATCTTCAGCCTCAAGATCTCATTCCCGGACACGCTGCACCGGGGGGAGAAATGACCCAAAAATAAAAAAAGCATGTTCACATGTTAGCTTAAAAGGGGTGGGGAAGAGCAAACGCGCTTTTTACAACTCGACTTAATGTTAAACAGTGAGAAGCAGCCCACGTGAAACTTACCGGTAGACGGCGAGTGAGATAGTGAGAAGCAGAGATACATGTCCGGAGTTGGGGAGCGCTGCCATGCTGGGTGCCAAATAGACCGGGAACTATTGACAATCTCAGGAGAATCTACTTTTTGCAAAGCGGGTCCGGCAGCGAGAGTATCAAGATAATTGCAATCTCCTCCTCAGTATCATGTTTCATTTCCTTGCTCCGCTGCTCCGTGTAGCCGCTAGATTGAGTCAGTCAGGATTTAAGAAGTCACAGGAAGAGAGAGAGAGAGAGAAAAAAAAAATCCCCGCACAGTTCAAAGACAGATTGAAGGTCGGTCGATAGATCAGTCATTTTGCCAGATCACTGGCGCTATCTATCTCACTCTCTATCTCCCTCTATCTTTATACGATACTCCAAGCCTTCCCCCTCCCTCACATTCTTTGTTCTCCCCTCCTCTGTCTCCCCTCTCCCACCCACACACTTCTTCCTGAGTGGTGCACCCAGCCCTCCCCAACACCATCGGCAGGCACGAAGGTCGCCTTTGCTCTCTCTGGTATCTCTGGGCAGGCGTCTTTAAGAAGACGCGCCCTCCTCTCGCTGCTACCGCCCGGGCAAGGAGGTACAGCAAACCCGAACTCCCACACCACCAGGTTCACGAACAGCTACTTTTCCTACAAAGCAGCAGCTTCCCCGTGTACTGAAGATAGACACACAAAAAAAAAATGCTGGCGAAACTCAGCGGGATAGGCGGCATCTCTGGAGAGAAGGAATGGGTCGAGACCCTTCCTCAGTCTCAAACGTCACCCATTCCTTCTCTCCAGAGATGCTGCCTGTCCCCGCTGAGTTACTCCAGCATTTTCTTCTGTCTATCGTCGGTGTAAACCAGCATCTGCAGTTCCTTCTTATACAGGTTATTGAACCGACCTGCACAACCCGAATTTTCTCAATTGAATTGAATTGGATTTTCTCAATTCTGTTAACCCAGAATTCTGTTCTGCCCCCTCCCCTTCCCACCTCTCCCTCGGCCCTCGGGCCCTGACATTCCTTCTCTCTCTATCTCTCCCCCACCCAAGTCGCACTAGCTTCTCATTTTCACACCACAAACAGCTTACAATGGCCTGTTTCCTTTATCATCGATACATTTTTGCATATCTTTCATTCATTGTTCTTTATCTCTCCACATCACCGTCTATATCTCTCGTTTCCCTGATCCCTGACCAGTCTGAAGAAGGGTCTCGACCCGAAACGTCGCCTATCTCCTTCGCTCCTTAGATGCTGCTGCACCCGCTGAGTTTCTCCAGCTTTTTGTGTTCTCCAGCATCTGCAGTTCCTTCTTTAACACTTCCTTACACTGCCTTTGAATGTTTTTCTCGATGTATTTCGTACTAATATCTTGTTTTACAGTCTTATTCCTTTTCACCGACATGTATGATGTGTGTATCATTCTCGGGGTTCGATCTGCCCGTGATGTTGCTGCAAGCATTTCTTTTTTTAATTGTACCTGCAACTAACCAGAAGTGCAAGAAGGAACTGCAGATGCTGATTTAAGCCGAAGGTAGACACAAAAATGCTGGAGTAACTCGACCCGAAACGTCACCCCTGCTCCTTTTCTCCGGAGAAGCTGCCCGACCCGGTGTGCGGCTTACCATACTCGTGCGGATGACACATCACTCCCTGAATCTCCCCATCACACCCCACCCTCCCTCCGCCCTTCACCCATCTCTCTCTCATCTCTCATCTCCTCCCCTTCTCTTTCCCGCGCACTCTTCGTGTGAGTGGATTAAACAAACCGCAACGTTTAAAGAAAAAATAAACCCCGACTACTTTGATCTTTAATGGACAGGCAATCTTTGCAAATAACATTTGGGGAGGAAGCGAAGTGATGTTAGGCGTTTGCGGTGCATGGAACGTGTGCGCGTTTTTATATTCTCTCTCTCTCTCTCTCTCAAGCCCTCCACGAATGTATTCTCTACCCCCCCCCCCCCCCACCATCTCCCCCCCTCTCTCTCTTTCTCGCCACTCTCTATTCCTTGCTATCCCGGTGCCCCCTTTAATAAACCAGGACAATGGGAGACACTGGGCGAATTCAAGTGGAAATGATTGACATACAACATTCAGTCTATTAAAAGATATCTTGAGAAATAGTCTTTGGCTTTTAAGCCAGCCATCGGAGTAATCAATGTGAACCATACACTGGAAAGCTAAATATATCTTATCCGCAAAGAAATCCAAGAATCCTCGACACGGTGCACTTTGGACTATACCCCCATTTCGTTTCCTTTGTATAGATCCCATTATTTACGTTATTTAAGATGCAGCATGTTTCAAAACACATAAAAACACACACCCAGGACACCTATTGCTATCTTGACAGCCACTGCAAATCAAAGCAATTCATTACACGTAAAGCCTTTAGGAGATCTTAGGAGAGAGGCGCCGCACCCATGTAAGTCTTTTTTTTTTTTAAATGTCAACCCGGAGGAGCCGAGAAGGAACAATCGCGGAGCGAGTTGAGGTCAGTCGCCTCCAGAACTGCGAAGGTGGAGGTGGTTCAAATCGCGGCAGTCGCCACCACGCAGCGAGTCGCCACCACGTTGTCCCAGCACCTGCTGCTGGAGTGGGGGGTGGGGGTGTGGGGGGGTGGGGGGGTTGGGGGTTGGGGGGAGAGTTTTAGAACAAACTCCCCCACTTTACCCCCCGACCGACAACACAGCTCTGCTCCTTGATAAACAGTCAACGCAAGCGTTCTTCAGCTGAACCTATTGCAGGTAATGCAGACTGCAGCTGACCCCCGGTAAATATACGGACGATGCAAAGGTTCGGGGAAATTCATTTCTCCTTTCCCCCCAGTGTCTGATACAGCACTTCTGTTGTGGCCTCCATTGGACGGGGCAGCTTGCTACTGTCTACCAAACTGGTCGGAACTGCACTTGGCTTATACACACAGAAGCAAAAACTGATCGAGAGTCGTTTAGGGATTTGAGTGGCGCCCGACTGCGTTGATAAAGGCAACATTGATATGCCTCTTTCCAATCATATCCAAAACTGCAATGAACGGCACCCCCCGAGCGGTTTAGGTCTAAGAGTACCTGTGCCGAGGTATGGTGAAACAACTTCACGTCTACCGAGGTACAGTGAAAAGCTGTGTTGGAAAGATTGGAAAGAACTGCAGATGCTGGTTTAAATTAAAGATAGACACACAAAAATGCTGGAGTAGCTCAGCGGGGACAGGCAGCATCTCTGGAGAGAAGGAATGGGTGACGTTTCGGGTCGAGACCCTTCTGCAGACAGTGAAAAGCTTTTGCTGCGTGCTATCCAGTCAGCGGAAAGACAACACATGCATGTCATCGAATCAGATTAGGCAATACCCACACATTGGTACAATCAAGTCAAACTCAAGCAAAATACACAGAGTAAAAGGGAAGCGACAGTGTGCAGAATATAGTTGTCAGCATCAGTTCCCTGGACAAAGTCCAATGTCCGAACTGGGGTGTGGGTGAATCATACACTGATTGGGGATGATCAGCCATGATCACATTGAATGGCGGTGCTGGCTCGAAGGGCCAAATGGCCTCCTCCTGCACCTATTGTCCATTATCTATTGTCTATAACCACTAGGGCGGTTTCGTCCCAAAGACTTACAGGTTTGTAGGTTAATTGGTTTCTGCAAATTGTCCCTAGTGTGCAGGATAGAACTAGTGTACGGGTGATCACTGGTCGGCGCGGATTCGATGGGCCAAAGGGCCTGTTTCAACACTGCATCTCTAAAACATTTCTCTGGTATGCCGGAGGTTGGGGGGGGGGGGGGGGGGAGCTGAAAGATGTATATACAATTGTGTGTCGACAGTCAGAAATGTTTTGTACCCAACATAAAATACCTAATAGCAGAGAGAGTAGCTTTAATGTGAGGGGGGCTAACGTTTAAAGTAGATGTTTATGTCAGGTAAGTGGGAGGTGCAGCGAGACCTGGGCGTCCTTGTAGACCGGTCACTGAAAATTGGCTTACAGCTACAGCAGGCAGTGAAGAAAGCTCATGGAATGTTGGCCAAAAAAAAAAAAAATTTAAGGATAAAGGGGAAGTCTTTTAGGGACCGCGATGAGAAAAACATTTTTTTCACACAGAGAGTGGTGAATCTGTGGAATTCTCTGCCCCAGAAGGTAGTTGAGGCCAGTTCATTGGCTATATTTAAGAGGGAGTTAGATGTGGCTAAAGGGATCAGGGGGTATGGAGAGAAGGCAGGTACGGGATACTGAGTTGGATGATCAGCCGTGATCATATTGAATGGCGGTGCAGGCTCGAAGGGCCGAATGACCTACTCCTGCATCTATGTTTCGATGTTTCTATGAAATCGCTCACGGCGGCCCAGTGGCGCAGCTGGTAGTACAGCGGCCTCACAGCTCCGGAGACCCGGGTTCGATCCTGACTGCAGGTGCTGTCTGTGTCTGTGTGGAGTTTGCACGTTCTCCCTGTGGCCGCGTGGGTTTCCTCCGGAGCTCCGGTTCCCTCCAATACCCCAAAGACGCGCGGGATTGTAGGGTAATTGGGCCGTCTGTAAATACCCCCTGGTGTGAATGTGAAAATTGGATAACGTGGAACTGCGGTGAACGGGTAGACGCAAACTGCCGGAGCGACTCAGCGGGCCAGGCAGGCAGCATTTCCGGCGGGAAGGAATGGGTGACATTTCGGATCGAGGGTCTGAAGAAGGGTCTCTGCCAGAAACTCCATGTATTCCTTTTCTCCAGAAATTCTCCCTGAGCCGCCGAGTTTGTCCAGCATTTTGTGCGTATCGTCGGTACAAACCAGCATATGCAGTTCCTTCTTACACATATTGTGAACGGCTGATGGGTGGTCGGCGTGGACTTGGTTGGTACAAGGGGCCTATTTCAGGGCTGTGTCTCTCTGGACCATAAACATCCCCATGTAGTTAACTCTTCACTGTCTCGTCAATTCAGGGACAATTAGGGATGGAATATAAACGCCTGCATCGCCAGTGACGCCTGCATCCCATCAACGAATTAAGAAGAACAGGGTTTCTGATCCAGGCGTGCATCTTAGACCGAAGATGCCTTTCCCTCGTTAACGCAGAATGATATGTGATACCCTGAATAGCTCATCAGAACAAACCATGGTTGGCAAAAAAAAGTAGGGGGTCCCCATGCAGACGCCAAGGCAGATAGGCGGTGCTGGACTGGCTGTGATTTTATCAGAGGTCCCCAAAACGTGTTTACTTTATTTTGGGTTTGGAGATACAGCGCGGAAACAAGCCCCCCTTCGGCCCACCGAGCCCGTGCCGACCAGCGATCCCCGCACACTGATACTATCCCACACACACTGGGGGCGACAATTTACAATTTTTAACAAACGAATTAGCCACCAAACCTGTCCGTCTTTGGAGTGTGGGAGGAAACCGGAGCACCCGGAGGAAACACACGCAGGTCACGGGGAGAAGGTGCCAACTCCGTGGAGACGGCACCTGCAGTCAGGATCGAACCCGGGTCTCTGGCGTTATAAGGCAGCAACTCTACCGCTGTGATTTTGAGATTGTCAATGGAAATAAGCATATTGCATATAGTGATGAGAATACGACGTGGAAATAATTGAACTAACCCTGGGCGGAATAATCGATAGATTGCTGTCTCAATTTGACTTAAGACAATAGATCAATCAATTATCCTTGTAAATGATCATAAATATATCTCATCAAAGGTTTTCTTTTTATTAAATCGTCATTGGCTAGTGAATCAATTCACAATTCACAGATCCCATTAACCTGTGAACAGCCTCGCTGATATTCTGGCGCTTGGAGAATTTCAGGAACTTTCTCCCAAACATAAAGGAGATTCGAGCGACGTGTTGGCTCACATTGTAGTTGATCGTTTTAGAGCCATAGGGTCATGAAGCAACACTGGGCGGTAACAGGGCTTTCGGCCCAACTTGCCTGCATCGGCCGACATGTCCCGGCTACACGAGCCCCACCTGTAATTTGGTCCATATCTCTCCAAATGTTGTGACTGAACAGTCTTCAGTAAATATCCGCATTTACACATTTTAGATCACTCACAAAGCATCCAACGGGTTAACCGGTGAATGCGCATCTTGGAGCAACGGGTTGGTTTGTAAAACCTGTCCAATCCAATCTATGCAGATTGAAACACCGAGGGAAAGGGCAAGCCCGAACTCGCACCGTTTTGGTTTAGTTTAGTTCATTGTTTATTGATTACCGAGGTACAGTGAAAAGTTGTCCTTATTGCGTTCTTCGTGCCGCACCTCAGGTTGATTCCACCGATGTGACCAGAGGTCCCGCTCAATGGATGACATGAACGTTTTATTTCTCTCGAAACATAGAAACACAGAAAATAGGTGCAGGAGGAGGCCATTCGGCCCTTCGAGCCTGCACCACCATTCAATATAATCATGGCTGATCATCCAACTCAGTATCCCGTACCTGCCTTCTCTCCATACCCCCTGATCCCTTTAGCCACAAGCGCCACATCTAACTCCCTCTTAAATATAGCCAATGAACTGGTGAAAAATGAAAAATGTTTTTCTTATCTCGGTCCTAAAAGATTTCCCCCTTATCCTTAGACTGTGACCCCTTGTTCTGGACTTCCCCAACATCGGGAACAATCTTCTTGCATCTAGCCTGTCCAACCCCTTAAGAATGTTGTAAGTTTCTATAAGATCCCCCCTCAATCTTCTAAATTCTAGTGAGTACAAGCCGAGTCTATCCAGTCTTTCTTCATATGAAAGTCCTGACATCCCAAGAATCAGTCTGGTGAACCTTCTCTGTACCCCCTCTATGGCAAGGATGTCTTTCCTCAGATTTGGAGACCAAAACTGTACGCAATACTCCAGGTGTGGTCTCACCAAGGCCCTGTACAACTGCAGTAGAACTTCCCTGCTCCTATACTCATTTGTGTCATCGAAGATGGACACAGAACTCTGGAGTAACTCAGCGGGACAGGCAGCATCTCTGGAGAGAAGGAATGGGTGACGTTTCAGGTCGAGACCCTTCTTCAAACTTCTCTCGCGAGATGCTGCCCGTCCCGCTGAGTAACTCCAGTATTTTGTGTGTATCTTAGGTGTTAACCAGCATCTGCAGTTCTTTCCTACACGTTTCAATGATCTTTCTCTCTTTCTCTCCTCCTGTCGAGTTGTAAGCATATCGTCTGAGAGTGGAGTGTGGGGTCACGGCATGACAGCACGGGCTTCCTTGGTCATTGATATCACGAGGGTTTAGTGAATGCAAACTAACCTGGTCCTACGGATGGGGTGACTTTACAACGCGTGGCTGGGGTGGTCGGGCGGGGTTACTCCGTATCTGTCTCTGCTGCCGTTGTGTGTTCCATAGTAAGACCTACACCCTACGAGAAGCCAACAACGGCCCGCTGACAACCGAGGAGCTCAACGTAACCCATCTACGTCCTATAATCCTTTAAAATCGAACTCGAACACAGGGATAGCAGGGCTCCTATTACTGTCAGTAGTGTTCAGGAGCATTGTTAATAGCTGTAACCACGTTCCAAATGTGCTGAGAAGGGGAGCGAGAGAATGAAAGATTCGACCATGTACCAAGTGGACAGGAAATCTGGGCGAGTGGGCCTGATAGTTGTGAGATTTGCCATTGACCTCAATCCCACAACACAGCCACGCGTTCCCATTTACGGCACCGAGAGGACTCATAGTACATCGGTGGGACAAGTCCGGCGTTTCAAAATTCCAGCTGTTTGGAATCCTTGCCTCTGGAATAGTTGGGAAATTCCAAATTACATCGCTATATTAGTCACAACAAGTTATCGCCGTTGATGTGTGTAAGAAGGAACTGCAGATGCTGGTTTAAACTGAAGATAGACACAAAATGCTGGAGTAACTCTGGAGAGAGGGAATGGGTGACGTTTCGGATCGAGACCCATTCCGACCAGTCTGAAGAAGGGTCTCGACCCGAAACGTTACCCATCCCTTCTCTCCAGAGATGCTGCCTGTCCCGCTGAGTTACTCCAGCTTTTTGTATCGTTGTGCATATTCTGCCTTGACAAGTCGGGATCCTTGTACACTCTTGAATCCTGCCAGCCCAAGCAAAAGGACAAACCGCAAGCTGAGGATTTCACAGATCTCTGCCAATTCATGGATCCATTAATCAGATGGATTGCGGCACGGACACGGTGGGGTGCCAACAATTTACATAGGCGACACGAAGCCCGAGGCAGTTGATAATGAATCAGTAACAAAGTGATAAATGTCATACACAACAAGTATGCCTGTTTCATTTCGATACGTGGTAGAGTATCTCTGACATGGCTTTTTCGGACTATCGGGAGAAAAAGATGTCCATGTCTGTTGGGACCTCTAACAGGCGACAATGGAAGCCGATTAGAAAGCGCTGGAGACAGAGGAGCTCACTGAATTATTAAGAGATTTGAAGGCAGACAAAAATGCTGGAGAAACTCAGCGGGTGCAGCAGCATCTGAGGAGCGAAGGAAATAGGCAACGTTTCGGGCTGAAACCCTTCTTCAGACTGAAGAGACTTGGTTGGATTTAGACATGAAGTGCTGGAGTAACTCAGCGGGTCAGGCAGCATCTGTGGAGAACATGGATAGGTGACGTTTCACAGAGTGCTGGAGTAACTCAGCGGGTCAGGCAGCATCTGTGGAGAACATGGATAGGCGACGTTTCACAGAGTGCTGGAGTAACTCAGCGGGTCAGGCAGCATCTGTGGAGAACATGGATAGGTGACGTTTCACAGAGTGCTGGAGTAACTCAGCGGGTCAGGCAGCATCTGTGGAGAACATGGATAGGTGACGTTTCACAGAGTGCTGGAGTAACTCAGCGGGTCAGGCAGCATCTGTGGAGAACATGGATAGGTGACGTTTCGCAGAGTGCTGGAGTAACTCAGCGGGTCAGGCAGCATCTGTGGAGAACATGGATAGGTGACGTTTCGCAGAGTGCTGGAGTAACTCAGCGGGTCAGGCAGCATCTGTGGAGAACATGGATAGGTGACGTTTCGGGTCGAGACACTTCTTCAAACTGAGTCTGAAGTCTGAGTTTGAGTCTACAGAAAAATCTCAACGCAAAACGTCACCTATCCACGTTCTCCAGAGATGCTGCCTGGCCCGCTGAGTTACTCCAGCACTTCGTGTATTTTTGTTTTGTAAACCAGCATCCGCCGTTCCTTGTTCCTAGTTGCTTAAACGCAGAATGCACTCCCACCCCTGGTCATTTCTCCGCTCAGAGAGCGGGCCTGTACCCTGCGTTGTGCGGCGATTGGAACTATGTCAAAGTTTTAGCGATGGAGTAGTAAGCTGTCGATGTTGGATCAGACGCTCATTTAAACACCTTTCCCAAATCCTTCTGACAAAGAACAGAAGTGTGAGATTTATGGCTACACGTCTAAAAAGACCAGTCGGCTCCACTCCCTTTAAAACTGGGAATGCAAATGTGTTGCAAACGCGCATACACATGCATGCACCGCCAAAAGATGTGGTGCAACGTGTTCACATGTAGGGCCGCCCTTGTATAGACACCGTGCACACGTCCATGTATAGAGGCCCCCTCGTATACATAACGAGCACACGTCCACACTTCCACGTGTAGAGGAGGCGCCCTCGTACATTCACCTAAATGGCTGTGGAGGCCATCAGTGGATATTTTTGAAGGCAGAAATAGATAGATTCTTGATTAGCACGGGTGTCAGGTGACGAATGGAGAATGGGGTCGCTGTTTGGGCATCCTGAAAATAGCCTTTGGCATAGAAGCATAGAAAATAGGTGCAGGAGGAGGCCATTCGGCCCTTCGAGCCAGCACCGCCATTCATTGTGATCATGGCTGATCATCCCCAATCAATAACCCGTGCCTGCCTTCTCCCCATATCCCTTGACTCCACTAGCCCCTAGAGCTCTATCTAACTCTCTCTTAAATCAATCCAGTGATTTGGCCTCCACTGCCCTCTGTGGCAGGGAATTCCACAAATTCACCACACTCTGGGTGAGAACGTTTTTTTCTCATCTCAGTCTTAAATGGCCTCCCCTTTATTCTAAGACTGTGACCCCTGGTTCTGGACTCGCCCAACATTGGGAACATTTTTCCTGCATATACCTTGTCCAGTCCTTTTATAATTTTATATGTTTCTATAAGAATTCCCCTCATCCTTCTAAACTCCAGTGAATACAAGCCTAGTCTTTTCAATCGTTCCTCATATGACAGTCCCGCCATCTCAGGGATCAATCTCGTGAACCTACGCTGCATTGCCTCAATCACAAGGATGTCCTTCCTCAAATTAGGAGACCAAAACTGTACGCAATACTCCAGGTGAGGTCTCACCAGAGCCCTATACAACTGCCGAAGAACCTCTTTACTCCTGTACTGAAATCCTCTTGTTATGAAGGCCAACATTCCATTAGCTTGCTTCACTGCCTGCTGTACCTGCACGCCAACTTTCAGTGACCGGTGTACAATGACACCCAGAAACCTTGGCATCCATATATATATATAAGTACATCTACACTTGGCTCAGCCACTAACTCCGAACATACATAGATGCCCATGTACCTGCTCATGTATCCCAGGCACATTCGATCGATGCATACATAACACCCATCCCTTGTACACACACCATCCAAGTGCAAGCCCCACACACACTCGGCTCTTCAAACACATAAAGCTACATACACGACACCCCCCCCCCCCCCCCCCACCCGCCACCCCCCAAGCTCCATTCACTCGCCCGAACCCTACCACGCGAACACACAGAAACTGTTATGTCCCGGCGCCAAAAAGGTCAAAATATCCCCTTCCACTCCCACAGTGTATGTTTATTCAACGCACGCTCCCGATGTTGACCGCAGGTGCAGGCAGTGGAAATTCCCCAGCACCGCCCGCCCGCCCGCCAGCCCTCGGCTACACATGTTCAAAGAAAGATTGAAGTAACACATTTTAAAATCGTTTCAGTTGTGCAATGTGCTGCATTTGTGGTCTCAACTAGTAGCACATCGTGTGTTATGGGTGCCCCCTGATCAGCAACGCGAACAAGCCAAGCGATTGGAACACCCCCCCTCTCCTCAAAAAGCAATTGCAAAGTCTGAACACGCTTCTAACAGTCTATTTCCCCTACTAATTCATTAGAAACAGTTTCTGACAGCATATTTAGTTTAGAGATACAGTGTGGAAACAGGCCCTTCGGCCCACCGAGTCCACACGAACCAACAAGGTGTTTAAGAAGGAACTGCAGATGCTGGAAAATCGAAGTGCTGGAGGAACTCAGCGGGTGCAGCACCATCTATGGAGCGAAGGAAATGGGCAACGTTTCGGGCCGAAACCTGAAAGGAAATAGGCAACGTTTCGGGCCGAAACCCGGAAGGGTCTCGTCCCGAAACGTTGCCTATTTCCTTCGCTCCATGGATGCTGCTGCACCCGCTGAGTTTCTCCAGCACTTTTGTCTACCCCCGCTCACCGGTTCCATGCGACACACTCGGGACAATTTACAACAGCTAATTACCCTGCAAACCGACAGGACTTTGGAGTGTGCGAGGAAACCCGAGCACCCGAAGGAAGCCCAGGCGGTCACAGGGAGAACGTGCAAACTCCGGACAGGCAACCCACAGCCAGGATCGAACCCGTTTGGCTCTGGCGCTGTTAGGCAGCGATTCTACCGCAGCGCTCCCTTAAACATTTGCACCATAATAAGTCAGAGCAGAATCTGGCACTGATCATGGGATGGGCATCGGACTAGTTCCCCATCATGCAAGTGTACCAGGCGAACGTTAACGAGTCTATCCGAAGTCTACCTGAAATCTACCCGAAGTCCACCCGATGTCTACCCGAAGTCTACCCGAAGTCTACCCGAAGTCCACCCTAAGTCTATCCGAAGTCTACCCAGTCTACCCGAAGTCTACCCGAAGTCCACCCGAAGTCCACCCGAAGTCTACCCGAAGTCTACCCGAAGTCCACCATAAGTCTACCCGAAGTCTACCCGAAGTCTACCCGAAGTCCGCCATAAGTCTACCCGAAGTCTACCCGAAGTCTACCCGACGTCCACCCGAAGTCTACCCGAAGTCTACCCGAAGTCTACCCGAAGTCTACCCGAAATCCCTGTGCTCTTTCATCAGGAGTCATGATTTATTGTCACGGGTCTGATTTAATTTAGAGGCCACGGCGTCTCAGCCCTACAACCAAATGCAGCGTGAGAATGTCAATAGAAGGCACAAAGTGCTGGAGTAACTCAGCGGGTCAGATAGCATCTCTGGAAGACGTGGACAGGCAACGTTTCGGGTCTGGACCCTTCTTCAGTTGATTGTACTAGGGGGAGAAAGCTAGAAGGGAGAATACAATGCCTGGCAAGTGATAGGCGGATACTGGTGTCATTGGCACATGGGTGGACAGAGGCTAGTGATGAAAACAAGTAAACAAGCTGTGAGATGAGGAGAGAAGATGAGTGAAATGTGAAGCAAGAGGAGGGACATAGCTGGAATGGGACGGAAAGGCGGGTGGGAGAATGTCAACGTTAAGTAATGTCTTGCCAGTGGGCAGCTCTCCATCTCCACTCGTTTCCACTGGTGTCTCCACTAACGGGGGAACCGAGGACCAGCGGCCACAGCATCACAATAAAAGGACGTCACTTTAGGAAGGAGATGAGGAGAAATGTCTTTGGTCAGAAGGTGGTGAATCTGTGGAATTCATTGCCACAGAAGGCTGTGGAGGCCAAGTCAGTGGATATTTTTTAAGGCAGAGATAGATAGATCTTGGGTACACAAAATGCTGGAGAAACTCAACGGGTGCAGCAGCATCTGTGGAGCAAAGGAGATAGGCAACGTTTCGGGCCGAAACCCTTCTTCAGATAGATTATTGATTAGTGCGGGAGTCAGAGATTATGAGGAGAAGGCTGGAGAATGGGGTTGAGAGGGAAAGATAGATCAGCCACGATTGAATGGCGGAGTAGACTTGATGGGCCGAATGGCTTAATTCTGTGTCCTATAACTTGTGAACTTATGAACTTATTTCAAATACCCATCAGTTCAGTTTTCCGCTCGGCTGCTCGACAGATCATCGAGACTGACTGATCGCAGCAGACATACACAGTTAAAGAGCGCTGTGCACTCACGTATACTGAACCACCACAAGCCCCGCCCGTGTACCCAGGTACAAGCACTTTATCTCAGGCAATGGGGCGTGGACGGGCGTATACGTTCACTGTGTACACAAAACTGACCCTGAACACTGAACCAATCGTAAGGAGAATACGACTGTGCATATACACAGACACGCAGGTGGCACGCGTGCAAGGGCTCAACATGTACAGAAATGAGCTTACAATTCTACAGGTGCAAACACATACAAACCCACGTCTATACATACAGGTATTTATGGACAGGTACGTCCAAACATGTAATGGTGCATAAACATATGCCGAAACAGACATGCACACGTGTGCATGCATGCATGTACACATACATGCGTAGACATGTGAACATGCACCAATGCATGCAAACGAACAGATGCACACGTTATTAAATGCACATGCCCACGTGCAAATGCATGAATGCGCATATGCATGCATGCACATGGCACACGAGGACATATATAAACACAAGATAGACACAAAAAGCTGGAGTAACTCAGCGAGTCAGACATCATCTCTGGAGAGAAGGAATGGGTGACGTTTCTGGTCGAGACACTTCACCTATTCCTTCTCTCCAGAGATGCTGCCTGTCCCGCTGAGTCACTCTAGGATGCTGTGTCTATCTTCGGTTGAAACCAGCAACTACACATACGGAAACACACACGTGCATATATGTGTATGCACACTTGCACACATTCACACGGACACGCATAAGTACGCACATATACACGCATACGGATGCATGCATGAAAATGTTCTCACGTACGAACGCACATGCACGGAGACACACAAAATGACACATTCTCTAGTGCAGGCGCCGTCTTTCACTCCAACCTCGGTCTGGTGGGCACAAATGCTCACCGATTCTTCCAACAACACGTAAAACGGCGATTTTTAAAATCCCATTCCATTTATTATGCAGTATTTTCTATAGTTTTGCTTTGTACAAATACTTGGTGAATGAAAAATAATGCAGCAGTTCTAAAAAGTGATCTCTTGTTTTAAATAACCCAGGTTCTCACCTATAGCTATTTAATTCCGACTCTACCAACATGACAATGTCGTTTTACAAAGGTCGCCTTCCATCCCCTCGAACTGGGCAGATGATTGCCGGCGAGGGAACATTTTACACCAATGCAAAAATAGTTCCATATGAGTTCAGGCAGAAATAATATCGTATATTCCTCCTTTTAATTGCTTATACTTCCATGCTACGCGTAACCAACGTTCCCTTTTACCCCCCACCCTACCCCTCCTTTCCCACAGCAGGTCTGTACATTCTTTATTGCCGTGTGAACATGTTCCTTTTCATTGTCCTATGGTAATGCTCCAAGCGCAGACGGAGGCGACAAGTGTCTCTCTCTATCTCCAGTCGAGGTGGGACACGGCGGAGGAGTCCCCACTTGCAATGAATTTCCCGCGAAGTTGCAAACATCCTCCAATCCGAAATGTTATCTTTGGTTAATATTTCTTCAGTTGCCAGGTAACATATGATCATGTCCTTGGAGTGCCATCTTAGCTAAGCGCAGACGCTGAGCTCCTTTCTGACAGTACATTGCTTGCACTGGACCACGCAGCACCAGTGGAAACGGCACTTGCAGTTCTCCTCAAAGGTCACGGTCTCTTTCTGGTGACCCCGACCGCAACACAGCAGATCGCAGCCGCTGACGTCCTGTGCTGTCCCGTTGCACACTCGGCCCCGAGTCCCCAGAGCGCCCACGCGTCTGTTGGGCAGACAGAAATCGGGGGACTCGGCAGAGTAAACCAGGTCCTGTTTGTCGGGCTGTTTGATGTTGTGTCCCACCGGTATCAGCGTCTTCCCGTCGTTGCCGCCCATCACCTTGAAAGCCCCATTGAAACGCTCGAAGAGTCGGTCCCCCACCTCTCGAAAGTGAGGCATCTTCTCCCAGCAGGTTTTAAGTGAACATGAGCCGGACAACCCGTGGCACTTGCATTCAGTCCGCATGTAGTTCTCAATCATCTGCAATTAATGAGGGAAATGCAGGTACAGAGGTAAATTCAACTTGAAACCACATTCCTTAATACAGAGACACAAAGAACTGCAGATGCTGTGCTGTGCAGATGTGAACTATTATCTATGTATTCAAGAAGGAACTGCAGATGCTGGAAAATCGAAGGTAGACAAAAGTGCTGGAGAAACTCAGCGGGTGCGGCAGCATCTATGGAGCGAAGTGCTATTTGAAGTACCTTTGAACTACTATCTACCTCGTTGGTGACCCTCGGACTATCCTCGGACCGTCTGAAGAAGGGTGTCGACCCGAAACGTCACCCATTCCCTTCTCTCCAGAGATGCTGCCTGTCCCGTTGAGTTACACCAGCGTTTTGTGGCTAGCCCGGACTATTTTGATCGGGCATTGCTGGCTTTACCTTGTAACGTTGTTCCCTTATCTTGTATCAGTCCAAACGGCTCGATTGTAATCAAGTATTGTCTTCCTGTTGCCTGTACCTCAGTACATTGGACAATAAACGAAACTGGAATTCAGTGCTCCAGAGTTTTGGAGGAACAGCTCCTCATATTTTGCTTCGGTAGCTTACAACCCAGCTGTGTGACCATTGGATTCTCTAATTGGCCACTAACTTTTACTAACGCCCACCCCATGTCCCCTTCCTTCCAGTTATTTAGCCAGTTACACGGTTGATCATATTATATCACACCTTCCCTAGCCAACAATGAGTCTACCAGGGCTCCAACCAACCTGGTTGCTCCTGTTCATTTCTCGCCTCCAGCTCTTCACCCTCTCTTGCACTCCCTACTTTCCGTCTGAAGAAGGGCCGCGACCCGAAAAGTCAACTATCCCTTTTCTCCTAAATCTAAGAGAGTTCGATTTAGCTCTTGGGGCTAAAGGGATCAAGAGATAGGGGGGAAAAGCAGGAACGGGGTACTGATTGGGGATGATCACATTGAATGGCGGTGCTGGCTCGAAGGGCCGAATGGCCTCCTCCTGCACCTATTTTTCAATGTTTCTATGTGTCAATCTTTGGTATAAACCAGTACCTGCAATTCGTTGTTTCTACCTCCAGAGATGCTGCCTGAATCGATCAGTTCGTTACTCCAGCATCGTGAATGGAACAGTTAGAAATGACAGCCTGGGCTCTGCAGCGCCTCGCAGGGCTAACCAGAGGATTTGCCAACAGCGAAGCCCTTCTTGAATGCTCAGTCGCCGCTGGGAGACTCTGGGCATCTGAAGATCCCACATTAAATATCACTGATTGGATGGTACCTTGGCACCTGCCCCTCAGCGAGAAATGTACCATTTTAGAGACGGAGTGCTGGAGTAACTCAGCGGGACAGGCAGCATCTCTGGATAGAAGGAATGGGTGACGTTTCGGGTCTGAACGAGGACGAAACGTTACCCATCCCTTTTCTCCAAAGATGCTGCCTGTCCCGCTGAGTCACTCCAGCACTCTGTGCATCAACACAATGTACCATTTTAGATCTCGGAGAAACCCCACGCAGGTGACGGGGAGAAGGTGCAAACTCCGAACAGAGAACACCCGTGGGTCCGGATCGAACCCGGGTCTCCGGCGCCGTGAGGCAGCAACTCTACCCACTGCGCCACCGTGCCGCCCTATGTCTATGCTAACATGGTGCCATGGGATATTTGGCACATTCGCCTGAGATGGTAAATGGTGCCTCGATTTCACACCGTGAGACAGTGCGGCACTTGCTCGGTATTGTCCTGTTGTGCCGCCTTCATCTCTGCTCTCGAATGTCTCTCGAGTGGGTGTTCATTCATTCCAATGTACGTTACATGACAATCTACATCGGCTGCAAACTGTTTCCAGATGTCCTGAAAGCCGCTTCACAATTGCAAGTCTATGTTTACTGTAACTGAGATTCATATAAACAACAGCGTTTAACTGATTTAGCAGACGAAGCAATTTAACCCGTGCACGAACTTGGTCTGGTGAATCAGTAAACAGATCGGGAGTTGCCTGATGTGCATTACACATTAGTGCAGGCAGGAGATACACAGGCAGTTGATGTGCATGCGTGTGAGAGAATTGATTACAGGGAGATAAGTGGGGAGGAGGGGTTGGGGAGGGCAAGGGATTGATAAGAACTAGCAAATATTTGATGGCCTCCTTCTGCATGGTAATAATATGTGAAGGACTTTATAGTCCTTCATATAGTTAGGTCTTTATTCTTTGGAGCGCAGAAGGTTAAGGGGGGACTTGATAGAGGTCATTAAAATGATGAGAGGGATAGACAGAGTTGACGTAGATAAGCTTTTCCCATTGAGAGTGGGGAAAGATTCAAACAAGAGGACATGATTTGAGAATTAAGGGACAGAAGTTTAGGGGTAACATGAGGGGGAACTTCTTTACTCAGAGAGTGGTAGCTGTGTGGAATGAGCTTCCAGTGGAAGTGGTGGAGGCAGGTTCGATTTTATCATTTAAAAATAAATTGGATAGGTATATATGGACGGGAACGGAATGGAGGGTTATGGTCTGAGTGCAGGTAGATGGGACTAGGTGAGAGTAAGTGTTTGGCATGGACTAGAAGGGCCGAGATGGCCTGTTTCCGTGTTGTAATTGTTATATGGTTATAAGGATAAAGCCTAATAGCAATAGCTTGCTTCTAATGCATTGAATTAGTCAGTTTCCTATGAGACGACAAATAAGTGTAGTCCTCAGTGGGAGTAGAATTATTTTTTTGTTAGAACACACTTGAATATTGCGTACAGTTTTGACTGCCACATTATTGGAACCATGATGTAGCAATCCAAATAGAGAGAGTGCAGAAGAGATTCACCAGGATGTTGTCCAGAATGGAAGGCTGTACTTATAAGGAGACATTGGATGAATGGGTTTATGCTCAATGGGACATACTGTAGGAAGTTGAGTGATGACTTTATAGAGGCTCACAAAATTATGAAAGGCATAGATAAGATAGTCAGAATCTGATAAGATAGATAGTCAGAATCTTAGTTTTTCCCCCAAGGCAGAGGAGTCTAGAATTAGAGCTTACAGGTTTAAGATGAGAGGGGCTAAGCTGAGGTATCTGCACTAAATGCCTCACCACTCATCAATGACTGGTGAAAATACAATGGTGCTTCCACAGTTGCACAATGTAGACATATTTTTTGGCCTACTTTGGCTAAGCTGACCAAGGTAGTTCTTTCCCTGCAAAGTGCTTTATGATGCCCGACTAGAATACGTTCCACTGTTGTGTCTGCGTTCTGATTGAATGACATGCGCTTGAAGAATATTTAAAGAATGTTAGAGACAAAATGCTGGTGTAACTCAGCGGGACAGGCAGCCTCTCTGGAGAGAAGGAATGGGTGACGTTTCGGGTCGAGAGCCTTCTTCAGACCCGAAACGTCACCCATTCTTACTCTCCAGAGATGCTGCTTGTCCCGTTGAGTTACTCCAGCTCTTTGTGCCTATCTAGTTTTAAACCAGCATCTGCAGTTCCTTCCTACACATCTAAAGAAAGTTTACGTGTTCAAAAATAGGTTCTGAAATAATTTGTGTCCGAAAAGAATGTGGTCAAAAAGATAGTGTTTGTATGTTCTAAAGTGGATTTGTTTAAATGTTGAAAAATAATACATTTATTGTATTAGGAAACATGTTCTAAAACAGTGTTAAGGTTTTAAGAAACTGTTTGCATGGGTAAAAATGCACTTGGAAGAATGTTATTTGTTATTCATTTAAACATTGTGACCTCAAAGAACATTTTTATAAAATGTCCCTAAAATGTGTTTGCGTTCTTAAATAATGTGCTCCAGATATATATTTAAAATTTCACTTGTAGTTCCAAACAAAGGAAATCTTCACTACCACAGCTAGAATGTTGTTACACATTGCGCCCACAGGAATTCATACCCCCACATGAGCTGACTACCTTAACAACCACACACTCACATTTGACAGCAAAAGATTGCGGTGGATAATCAGCAGATTGCAACGAATCGGCTCTTTTTAAAGTTCAACACTGCAAATGTTTATATCAAATTACTTTACCTGTATTTAGTAATCTAGGGAATAATAAATTCTCCCTGTTGGCTCTTTCTGCAGACATGGGCACTGACCTGAAACAATGAAGTTTCTGTGTCCCAATCAACATACTGGGTCCATCAGTAACTTCAATCTATCCCTCAATTGTTCCGAATCTGTTCAGTTATGCATTTTGCAATGAGATTGCTTCCATCTACTATAGCTGTAATTGGATTTTGCTTCATTAAATATTTACTTAATTAAAACATTTCAAAAGGATTTGAATGGGTAAGCAGCTTAACTATTAAGCATGATGTAGATATTCAAGGCATCTTTCGCTAATTTATATGTACAGTATCAGAATTCTTTGTATGTAAAAGCAAATTAGTCTTTTGAAAAACACAACTTTAAGCTACTTGTGAAGGATTCCTTTTTACTGTAAGTTTAGCAAATCACATTGATAAGTATTCCACAGCTCCCATTGAAATTTGAAATTTGAAATTGAGTTGAGTTTATTGTCACGTGTACCAAGGTACAGTGAAAGGCATTTTTGTTACGTGCTAACCAGTTAGCGGGAAGACTATACATAGTTACAATCAAGTTGACCATAGTGTACAAGTACAGGGTAAAGGGACTAACGTTTAATGCAAGATAAAGTCCAGTAAAGTCCGATTAAAGATAGTCCGAGGGTTTCCAATGAGGTAAATGGTAGGTCAGGACCACTCTCAAGTTCAGGGATTCTAATTAATTATCTAAAAAAACGGCTGTCATCAGAACTCATAAAATGGAATCTAACAAACACCTCCAGTTCAATACCAATACTTTTACTTAGTTTAGAACATCAAATGTACAAATTATGTTATCCTGAGACCTACACTGGCTTGCCATTGCAGTAGAGGTATGAACTCGCCTCATAACAAATTGCTGGAAGTCCCAGGAAAATAAGACAATGGCACATGGACATAGCAAATTGCATACTCTTGAGAATAACTACTAGACGATTCACTTTTTGCTTTGCTAAATTCATTTTCTCTTCTTCCTTGTTCTCTTTCTTAAGAGTGCTTTGGCAATTCAAAATGTTTCTAGGAAGCCCGAAAATCAAATTGGAAATACTAAACAGCAGAAGTAAGAAGTGCCATGTGCAGTGTGCATCATTGTACAAATTTAAAAACTGGATTTGAAAGGCCGAAATAAGATTATGGTGCGATAGGTTCTTGCTGAATGTTAGTTGGGAAGAAGCCTAATTAATGAGCGGATTGTTCTACTCATACAAGAGAGTAGATCCGGTGCACAGTTGGGCACATTATTCTATGTCACGTTGTTACTTGTGGGCGGAGCACCAAGGCAAATTCCTTGTATGTGAATACTTGGCCAATAAACTTACCTACTTACTTACTTATAGATCAAAGGGGACAAAGGTGAAGGAAAGTGTAGATGGAAGGTGGTAACAAAGCATCCAAAGATAGAATGTAATCACGATGACAGTCAGACTGGTTGGAGAACTAGGATGGGGAGGGATGGAGAGAGAGGGAAAGCAAGGGTTTCTTGAAGTTAGAGAAGTCAATATTCATACCGCTGGGTGTAAGCTGCCCAAGCTAAATATGAGTTCCATCCTACCAATTTCTACTGAATGGTTAGAAAAACAAATAGAACATAGAACAGTAACGCAGAAGCATGGGTCGAAAAAATGCCAAGTTTAACTCATCTCCTCTGCCGACATATGATATAACATCTTTTTAAGCCAATTGTCACATCCTCTGGCTTGAAACAAGTAATAAACATATTTATTCTCTGATATATTTCAATTATGCAGCAGTATGAATGGGCTGAGCTGACATTGTGTAGTCAAGAGCACTAATCACCACTGTCCTTTCGAATGGACACTGGCTAAAACAGATTAGGAATGTCTCGATTCTGAGAAGGAATTGTAGAATATCTAGGATCACTGTGCTTTCATCTCTGGGACTGAGATTCATATCAACCCCATAAAGATTAGTTTAAAGTATTGTAGCCTTCTCTTTCTTTCTTGGACTCTGTAATTATACATTTTGTTTTTGATCTTCAAAATTAAATGAGTTGCTGCCAGTTCCATCTCATATATTTGCCCCAATTTCACCATGGCAACTGAGCCATTTCTTACTTTAACATCCAGTTCTGCCACAGATACTATTCGATGATAATTTTGGAAAGGTTTGCAGCTGGAATCACTTTTTAATGAATATTTAATTAAAATACAAGACTTGATTTAAATCAGCACTAAAATGAATATGAATAGAGTGATAATTATTTAAGACTTATGATATGCAAGGAATGCCAGGGATCACCGTTGCTCTAAATATGTTTGGTGTTAGCACTGGCGAAACAAACATTAAATAATCAAAGATTGTCTTTTTAACTGGTCTGATGCTCTGATACTCTTGATTATGCAGTTAAAACGAATAGTAAATGCTCTTTACAGAAAATAAACATTTGTATATTTTTTAATCTAATTCTAAAACCTTGTCTTTTGACCATACATGGTCATACAGCATGGAAACAGGCCCTTCAGCCCAACTTGTTCATGCCGACCAACATGCCCCTTCTACACTAGTCCCACCTGCCTGTGTTTGGGCCACACGCCTCTAAACCTTTCCTATCTTTGTACCTGACCAAATGTATTTTTAAGAAGGAACTGCTGATGCTGGAAAATCGAAGGGAGATAAAAATGCTGGAGAAACTCAGCGGGTGAGGCAGCATCTATACAGCAAAGGAACTAGGTGATGTTTCGGGTCGAGGCCCATCTTGTAACTGCCTCGACATCTCCTCTGGCAGTTCATTTCATCTACAAAACACCCATTGATTCTTCATTCCCCTACTCTGGGTAAAATACTAACCATATAACCATATAACCATATAACCATATAACTACTACAGCACGGAAACAGGCCTTCTCGGCCCTTCCAGTCCGTGCCGACCATTTATTTTCCCCTAGTCCCATCTACCTGCACTCAGACCATACCCCTCCATTCCCTTCCCGTCCATATACCTATCCACTTTACTTTTAAATGTTAAAATCGATCCTGCCTCCACCACTTCTGCAGGAAGATCATTCCACACAGCCACCACTCTCTGAGTAAAGAAGTTCCCCCTCATGTTACCCCTAAACTTCTGTCCCTTAATTCTCATGTCATGCCCTCTTGTTTGAATCTTCCCTACCCTCAATGGGAAAAGCTTATCCACGTCAACTCTGTCTATCCCTTTCATCATTTTAAAGACCTAAATCAAGTCCCCCCTTAACCTTCTGTGCTCCAAAGAATAAAGACCTAACTTGTTCAACCTTTCTCTGTAACTTAGTTGCTGGAACCCAGGCAACATTCTAGTAAATCTCCTCTGTACTCTCTCTATTTTGTTGACATCCTTCCTATAATTAGGCGCCCAAAATTGTACACCATACTCCAGAATTGGTCTTACCAATGCCTTGTACAATGTTAACATTACTATACTTAGATACTCAGGTCTATAAAATCACCCCTCATCCTCCTGCGCTCCAAGCAGTAAAGTCCAAGCCTGACTAACCTCTCCTTATGGTTCAGACCCTTAAATCTTGGCAACATCCTCATTAATGCCATGTTAGAAAGAAAACCAGACCTTTAGTTCAAATTATGCTTAAGGCATAATTAGCACAATAACATTTTCTTTGGGAGGTTAATATTGATCAATGTACATTTTGACTGTTTCCCCATTGCTGCCTGTTTCAAATAAGCAGACCTGTAAAGTCTCCAGTTTTTAGACACAAAAGGCTGGAGTAACTCAGCGGGTCAGACAGCATCTCTGGGGAACATGAACAGGTGACGTTTCGGGGAAAGGTCTCGACCTGAAACATCACCTATTCCTTTTCTCCAGAAATGCTGTCTGATCCGTTGAGTTACTCCAGCTTTTTGTGTCTTATCTTCGGTTTAAGCCAGCAACTGCAGTTCCTTCCGACACAAGCCTCCAGCTTTTGCTAATTTTCTGTTGGAAGCTGTAATGTGTTACTCATCCGTCTTCCCCGTTGAAATAAAATCCTATTTATATACACATGGTTTGTGCATGGACTTATGGTTAAGGACCCTTCCACTTTGGAACATACTGGGATTGCCAAGTATTTGTACGATTTACAATCAGTTTGCAATTTACCAGGGTTCATGTCGATATATTTGAACAGAATTGTTGTTATCCTTTATTTTTTTAATGGGTTAGACATGGGAAGCATGTCAAAATAACACAAGGATTTTTTGCATTAAGCGAGATTGTACAAATTTGAAAGATCAAAATTAACCAGAATCTTGAAACTGCAATGTTTTCCAACACTCCCTTTCTACTAAGCGGAGATGTGGAATCCATAACAATAAAATCCTTCATCTTGACAAGTGCATTTATCAAAAGATATGGTTTTCATACAGGGAAGTAACATCTGTGGGAAGGAACTGGTTATCTCACATCTAAATTGGTTTTGGACCAGAACAATCCACTGGAATCTCTCCCAATTCTTTATCTCTGCACTGTTATTTTGTGTACAATGACAGATTATTTCAATGCTATTAATTCCCTCGTAGTAAACTAAACGTATCTAGCTCCATGCATGTTACGAATTGTGCTTTCGATCAATAATAAGTGAAGCTTTCAGAATTCAAATTGTACGCTCAGTATTATTTATGCAACTAGCAAATCCAGTTGATATGAATTTCTAACTGGCTGATTATATAAAATTGCATACAACTGCAGTCCACTGTATATAATGTAGTGTACTTTCCGATAAACATGTTGCAATTCTTGTAAACCTTTGGGAATTGAACAGGTCACGCTGTCAGATGAGAAACTATTTTGTAAAATTACTGGGACTATTTTGCTCGAATGAGAAATCAGTTAATGGATGCTTCCAAAATTCTGCGGGTTTCTGATAGGATAAACAATGGGAGACGGGTCATATGTTTGGAGAGTCAATGACCAATTGATTTAAGATTAGTAATGATAGTAGAAACTGACACCGAGTCACAACATGGAATCTTTTTCCACAGAGGCTATTTAAGGCAGAAGGGGGAGATATTTGCGGGGAAATTTGAAGGCAAAGAATAGAACAAAGTTGGGGGGCGGGGGGGGGGGAGAGAACAATGTTGACAATTGGGTTTGGATTGAGTTAAGTGTGGAGATCTCCAGAAATAACAAGCAAGGTCTCTGGTCCAGTGAGGGGACATACAACAGGCATATTGCCATTCACTTAAGAACACTCTTAACTCCAGCAAAGTGTTTGACTCCTAAGATGTGGGTTGCCACTTCAAAGTCAGTCACATTGCTACAAGTCTGGTGTAGGCCGAACTGGGCAAACCCTATCAAATGTCTTTCCATGAGCAACCATCTCATAGCCTCCTGGTCGCCGTTATGGATGCACCTTGTTCCAATTTTAAAACCCAGATTATTGAATTAGTTGAAGTCCTCTGCTGCCATATTTTGAACTCATGCGGTTAATTCATTATGTCAGGATTCAGTGTTAAAAAGCGAAATAAAACTGAAAATGCTAGAAATCTGAAATAAATGGGAAGAATGAATCAATAAGCATTTCACCGTACCTAGGTGCATGTGATCATAAAGTATCATTGAATGGAATTGGCATTGAATTGAACCTGAGGGGTACCTTTATTACACAAAGGGTGGTGGGTGTATGGGACAAGCTGCTGGAGGAGGTAGTTGAGGCAGGTACAGTTGTAACATTTAAGAAACATTTGGACAGATACATGGATAGGATAGGTTTATAGGGATATTGGACAAGCGTGGGCAGGTGGGACTAGTGTAGATGGGGCATGTTGGTCGGCGTGGATAGTTGTGTCGAAGGTCCTATTTTCACTTTGTATGATTCTATGATTATGTCCATTTTGACCTCATTCTGATCGAACATCATTATCCTAACTCTTGTTTCACACTCTGCAGATCACGCGTAACCTGACGTCTATTTCTGAATTATCTGCTTTTATCTCTGACTCACCAGTCCAGTAACTGAACCACTCCCCATAGTGATAAAACTGTACCACCACTACCAATAACTTTCACATAGAAACATAGAAAATAGGTGCAGCAGGAGGCCATTTGGCCCTTCGGGCCAGCACCGCCATTCATTGTGATCATGGCTGATCGTCCCCAATCAATAACCCGTGCCTGCCTTCTCCCCATATCCCTGGACTCCACTAGCCCCTAGAGCTCTATCTAACTCTCTCTTAAATCCATCCAGTGACTTGGCCTCCACTGCCCTCTGTGGCAGGGAATTCCATAAATTCACAACTCTCAGGGTGAAAAAGTTTTTTCTCACCTCAGTCTTAAATGACCTCCCCTTTATTCTCAGACTGTGTGGCCCCTGGTTCTGGACTCGCCCAACATTGGGAACATTTTTCCTGCATCTAGCTTGTCCAGTCCTTTTATAATTTTATATGTTTCACGTTACCTACCACTCCATTAACAACAGAAACTAAATCTGAAAAGGGTGTCATTGCTTAACAAGTCAATGGTTTATACGGGTGTGAGCATGCCTCCATTAACCTCAGCTACTGCATCCGCTGTTCCCGATGTGGTTTCCTGCACATCGGCGACCATTTCGCTCAATCCACCAAGACCTACTGGATCTCCTGGTGCTAACCATTCCCATTCCCATCCCCACACTGACATTCCTGTCCTGGGCTGCCACCATTGCAGAGTGAGTGAGGCCACGCGCAAATTGGAGAAACAGCGTCTCATATTCTACTTGGGTAGCTTACAACCCAACGGCATGAACATTGACAGACACAAAGTGCTGGAGTAACTCAGCGGGACAGGCAGCATCTCTGGAGAAAAAGTTTGCGTGATGTTTAGGATCGGGGCAGAGAAACATAGAAATATAGAAAATAGGTGCAGGAGGAGGCCATTCGGCCCTTCGAGCCAGCACCGCCATTCAATATGATCATGGCTGATTGTCCCCTATCAATAACCCGTGCCTGCCTTCTCCCCATATCCCATGACTCCCTAGAGCTCTATCTAACTCTCTCTTAAATTCATCCAGTGACTTGGCCTCCACTGCCCTCTGTGGCAGGGAATTCCACAAATTCACAACTCTCTGGGTGAAAAAGCTTTTTCTCACCTCAGTCTTAAATGGCCTCCCCTTTATTCTAAGAATCTCTTAGGCACTTCTTCAGACTCTTCAATTTTAGGTAACAAACCAACAAACAACACCCCTCACTCCTTTTTCAAACCTCTTTCCTGTATCCCACCTGGATACACATCCATCTTGCTCTTTTCACATCTCCCCCCAACCCCCCCTCACCCTCCCCATCCCTTTCCACCAATAATCCTTCTATCCTTATCTCCTTAGTTCCCGTCTTTTCATCTCCAGTCTTTTTTTCCACTCATCTGACAACCAACTTCCGCCCACCCGTACCCACCTATCACTTGCCAGACATTGTCCCACCCCCACTCACCTTTCTCCCCCTAACTGCAATCAGTCCGAAACGTCACCTAGCATTTTTCTCCAGAGATGGATACAGTGGATGTGGAGAGGATGTTTCCACAAGTGGGACAGTCTAGGACTACATGTATGGCTGAAATGAAAGGAAATTCCTTTAGGAAGGAGATGAGGAGGACTTTCTCTAGCCAGAGGGTGGTGAATCTGTGGAATTCTTTGCCACAGACAGCTGTGGAGGCCAAGTCAATTAATATTTTTAAGGCAGAGATAGATAGATTCTTGATTAGTACGTGTGTCAGGGGTTATGGGGAGAAGGCAGGAGTATAGGGTTTGAAGGGAGAGATAGATCACCCATGATTGAATGGTTATGGCAGAGGAGACTTGATGGGCCGAATGGCCTAATTCTTCTCCTGTCACTCACGATCTTATGAGATGCTGCCTGACCCGCTGAGTTACTCCAGCACTTTGTGTCTTCATGGGTTTAAACACCTCACATGGAGGGAGAGAGAGCTAGAGGGAGTTCAAATATTTCAGGCGTGCATGCCTGCCTTCAGATCTGAAGCTGTCTGAAGAAGGCTTTCGGCCCGAAACGTTGCCTATCTCCTTCGCTCCTTAGATGCTGCTGCACCCGCTGAGTTTCTCCAGCCTTTTGTGTACCCTGAAGCTGTTATCGTTGGGCAAGTCAGCCCGCGAAGGGCCCGGCGAGTAATCCTGGAATCGCACTGACTGGGGTGCGAGAATGCACCGGAGATTCGCTATAAAAAATTGCAACAGCAGAAGCAGGACAAATAAATGCTGGAATAACTCAGCGGGACAGGCAGCACCTCTGGGTAGAAGGAATGGGTGACGTTTCGAGGTCGAGACCCGTCTCCAAACCGAGAGTCAGGGGAGAGGGAGACACAGAGATATGGAAGGGTTAGGTGTGAACATGGGAAATCAAAGAGGACGCAGATCAGGGAAAATGTGGGAGAGATCATTGTTAGCTCGGAGAAGCAACCTTCCTTATGCACGATTTCTCACCCTATATACATTATACAAGGAGGAAAAGTATCCCCGCACACAAATTATAATTAGCAAAGAAGCATCTAATTCTATACACATGCACAAGATAGCAGATACATTTCTGGACCTAAACCTACCAGACGGCCTGCCTCGTTATTGTGCAGATCTATCAGGGATTTGATGTCACTTTGACCTTTTCTCTTTCTGGCGTCCATGAACTGCCTGGACTTGGCGTAACCGAACTCCGCGTCGTCCCCGCATCCTCCCCACTGCCAAGGGTTCGGATCCCTGGCCGAGCCCGGAGCCTGAGCCTGAGCCTGAGCCTGAGCCTGAGCCTGAATCGGGCGCGGCGGGGCGCGGCCCAGCTCGTTCTCGCAGCCGCACTGGAGCAGCTCGCCCGTGCTGCACGCCTGTGTCACGGCGTACGCTACCCCCGCCGAGGTGATGGCGTGAACGAAGGCCGTCTCTCTGATGTCTGCGAGAAGGGGGGGGGGGGGGGGGGAAGGAACAGAGATAACAAACAGGTCAGCGTTGCCAAACAGTGTGACTGCATACGGCCTCGTGTATGGATTATACCGAAAAGCAAAGATGGACACAACATGCTTGAGTAACCCAGCGCGTCAGACAGCATTTCTGGAGAGAAGGAATAGGTGACCCTTCTTTAGACATGTGTTGCTAAAAGCACGTGTTGTGCATCTCATGGAGTCATAGAAACAGGCCCTTCGGCCCAACTTGCCCATGCCAACCAAGATCTGCTGAGTTCCTCCAGCACTTTGTGTTTTGCTCAAGATTCCAGCATCTGCGGTTCCTTGTATCTCTCTATATCTAGTCACATGTGCTTATGAAAGTCCCCCCGTTGGATTGTGAACCTTGTCGTGGTCGGGGAGCTTGTGTGTCTCAGTGACGCCTAGAGCTATGCCAGCGGGAGATTCGTCTCCTGTTCTGCCCCTGTCCCACTTTGGAAACCTGAACGGACACCTCTGGAGACTCTGCGCCCCACCGAAGGTTTCCGTCCGGTTCCCGGAGGTTTTTGTCAGGTTCCCGGAGGTTTTTGTCAGGTTCCCGGAGGTTTTTGTCAGGTTCCCGGAGGTTTTTGTCAGGTTCCCGGAGGTTTTTGTCCGGTTCCCGGAGGTTTTTGTCAGGTTCCCGGAGGTTTTTGTCAGGTTCCCGGAGATTTTTGTCAGGTTCCCGGAGGTTTTTGTCAGGTTCCCGGAGGTTTTTGTCAGGTTCCCGGAGGTTTTTGTCAGGTTCCCGGAGGTTTTTGTCAGGTTCCCGGAGGTTTCCGTGCGGTTCCCGGAGGTTTTTGTCAGGTTCCCGGAGGTTTCCGTGCGGTTCCCGGAGGTTTTTGTCAGGTTCCCGGAGGTTTTTGTCAGGTTCCCGGAGGTTTCCGTGCGGTTCCCGGAGGTTTTGGTCAGGTTCCCGGAGGTTTCCGTGCGGTTCCCGGAGGTTTCCGTGCGGTTCCCGGAGGTTTTTTCAATGTTTTTAAATAATCGCCGGAACACAGAAGAAGCGGAACCCACTTTCGACCATTCGGGAGACTGACAAAAACCTCCGGGAACCGCACGGAAACCTTGGTAGTAGCGCAAAGTCTCCAGAGGTTTCCGTTCAGTTCCTAAGTGGGACAGGGGCATTAGGGTCTCCCATGCTGGACAGATCGAAGGGTAGAGGCGAGACGAAGAGCGATCCACTGATCCTCCGGGTTGGGGGTTGAGCACAGGGCTAACCACCCTGTCTCGTAAAACAAATATGTGCCGGAAACAGCAACTGAAGGAATCAACGCTACTGGGCGTGATGGACTTCCAGGGCTATCGACAGATGCTGGGATGAAGAGAAGCAGACAGCATCCCAAGAATAGCCCTGCACTGGACGCCGGAAGGGAACAGGAAACGAGGGAGACCCAAAACCACCTGGCGTCGAACTGTAGAGGAGGGAATTAAAACAATGGACCTGACCTGGGGTAGTGCCCAGACACTAGCCCAGAACAGACAGGAGTGGGGGACCTTCGATGCTGCCCTACATGCCAGGAGGCTTCATGGGCAGTAAGTAAGTAAGCTCAGTTTTTTTAAATGCATCTCCTATTCGCCCCCATTGCCCCTTTCCTTTCGGCGTAAGGAATGCTAAAGATTTCTCCAAGCCTTTGCCGTTTTTGTTGTTCAAACTAAAGTTTGCCCGTTTAGCTTCTGAGCTTATTATTGTCACGTGTACCGAAGTACAGTGACAAGTCTTGTTCTGCATGCTGTCCAAACCGATCAAATAATACCATACATCAACTCAAACTCTTGCGAAGAATTCTGAAGAAGGGTTTCGGCCCGAAACGTCGCCTATTTCCTTCGCTCCATAGACGCTGCCTCACCCGCTGAGTTTCTCCAGCATTTTTGTCTACCTTCGATTTTCCAGCATCTGCAGTTCCTTGTTAAACACTCAAACTCTAGCGATATAGGTAGAGCGAAGGGGAAGATACAGGGTGCATGATGCAGTTCTGAAAAAGGGGTCTCGACTCGAAACGTCACCTATTCCTTCTCTTCAGAGATTCTGCCTGACCCGCCGAGTTACTCCAGCGTTTTGTGTCTATATGTAGAATGTTGTTCTCAGCAGATAGTAAGTCGGTTTCATAGCCAAAGTCCAATGTGCATGATGGGGTAGATGTGAATCGGACTGTACCTGGGCTTACGGAAGGACCGTTCAGAAAGCTGACATCAACTTGTAGACAGTATTGGCAAGTTTGCTGCAATTCATGATTTCGGGTTGAATTCCTCGAAGTGTGCCTCTCTCCCCCCTTGTAGTGTGTAAGGGGTGTCCGGTCAGCAACAGATGTGAAACATTTATTTCAGACAAGAAACCACCTTGGCGCTGGTAAATCATTCCTGTAACATCAGAACCTGCCGTGTGTCAGCCTGGGTTCCATTGAACAGACTAAACTTCCGAGTCCGACGCAAAATGCTGGGCTAACTCAACGGAAACACTTTTTCTCACAGAGAGTGGTGAGTCTGTGGAATTCTCTGCCTCAGAGGGCGGTGGAGGCCGGTTCTCTGGATCCTTTCAAGAGAGAGCTAGATAGGGCTCTTAAAGATAGCGGAGTCAGGGGATATGGGGAGAAGGCAGGAACGGGGTACTGATTGGGGATGATCAGCCATGATCACATTGAATGGCGGTGTTGGCTGGAAGGGCCGAATGGCCTTCTCCTGCACCTATTGTCTATTGTCTATTGTCTGTTGTCTATTGACCAGGCAGCATCTCTGGACAAACAAGCAACTGCAGATGCTGGTTTACACGGAAGTTCACAGAGTGCTGGAGCAGCAACGCAGCGGGCCAGGCAGCATCCCTGGAGAACATGATGGGTGACGTTTCGGGTCGGGACCCTTCTTCAGGCTCCACTTTCTACACACAACTTCCGAGATGTGGGTTCAAGTCCCGCACCAGAGAGCGGAGAACAATAGTAAGGATTGGTACCGAGAGGATGGTGTGGTATGAGAGTGTATACATGGAGCGTATACATAGAGAGTGAACGTGTAGACATCGAGTGTATTGGACACGAGGCTGACATCGGGTGTGGGCGTAAATGATCCATTAGGATTAATGCATCCTACTCCATATATATACTCATTTATCATTGATGCTTGCAAAACCTTCCTGTGCCTCATTGATTCCCATCTTACACAGAGACCGGTGCTGTTTGGTGGAGCTACCAGAAAATGCAGCTGCTGGAATCTTGAGCAAAACACAAAGTGCTGGAGTAACTCAGCGGGTCAGGTCTTTATTCTTTGGAGCGCAGAAGGTTAAGGGGGGACTTGATTGAAGTCTTTAAAATGATGAAAGGGATAGACAGAGTTGACGTGGATAAGCGTTTCCCATTGAGGGTAGGGAAGATTCAAACAAGAGGGCATGACATGAGAATTAAGGGACAGAAGTTTAGGGGTAACATGGGGGGGAACTTCTTTACTCAGAGAGTGGTGGCTGTGTGGAATGATCTTCCAGCAGAAGTGGTGGAGGCAGGATCGATTTTAACATTTAAAAGTAAAGTGGATAGGTATATGGACGGGAAGGGAATGGAGGGGTATGGTCTGAGTGCAGGTAGATGGGACTAGGGGAAAATAAATGTTCGGACTGGAAGGGCCGAGGAGACCTGTTTCCGTGCTGTAATTGTTATATGGTTATATGGTTATATGGTCAGGCAGCATCTGTGGAGAACATGGATAGGTGACGTTTCACAGAGTGCTGGAGTAACTCAGCGGGTCAGGCAGCATCTGTGTAGGGAAGGGACAGGCGACTTTTCGGATTTGGAGCCCTTCTTCGGACAACCCATTCCTCCCATAGACACTGTCTGACCCGCTGAGTTACTCCAGCACCGTGTACACTATTGGCCCTAACCTGAAAAAAACGCCATATAAATCTGGGCCCTTTTATTTTGTAAATTACATGGAGAAATTGTAACAGTTTCTTGCTGATAAAGAGCCTGCGGGAGTTCGCGTAGAACATGTCTGAGCTAAAAAGTAAAGGGGATGGTGGATCTGCAGATGCTGGTTTTAACCGAAGATGGACAAAAAATAAAAAGTTAAGCCCTCGTTTGAGAAGTCAGTGCACGGACTGGTGCGGCGCGGTCTGTAATATAACCCAGTGTGGAAAGGGTTGGTCCTGGATGGGTCATTGATCGGCAACCGGGGGAAACGGAACACAACGTAGTCGCATTCTTTCCAACAGCAGATGCCAAAGCCGGCATTTGCAAGGATTGCATAACTAACTGCAACAGCTCACAACCTCGCGCCTTGGAGATATATATTAAAACGTGTTCCATTGACCACATCCCATTCCCCCCGTCCCTCTCGCCCAGACAGCTATTGCCTGCACCTTCCTCGAAATGTCCCGTCACGGTCCGTTTGTTTCTGTCGCTTGCATGTAGTTGCAACGAGTGGCCAGTCTGGGTTATGTCCGCGTTCGGTCGCCTTTGTCGTGCGTGTGTGCGTGTGTGTGTCTGTCTGTCTGACTGTCTCTCTCTGTCTCTCTGTCTCTCTCTCCCTTTCTCTCTCAGACACACACACACACTGACCCCCCCACACACACACCCTCAAACACACACACACATTCACAAACACAGTTACACACACACTGACACACACACACACACTGACACACACACACTCTCTCTCACACACACAAACACACTCACATACACCAACACACACCCACTGACACACACACTCACACACACGGACACACTAACACACACACACATTCGCACACTCACTCACACAAACACTCACACAAACACTCACACACACTGACACACACACTCACACACACTCACACACACATTAACACACACACACACACTCTCTCACACATACGCGCACACACACACCAACACACACCCACTGAGACACACACACTCACACACACGGACACACTAACACACACACATTCGCATACTCACACACACATTCACACACACATTCACACTCACACACACACGCGAACACACACACACACACACAATTACACACACTGACACACACACTGACACACACAAACACATTCACACACACATTTACACACACACACACACACTGACACAGGAACACACACGTTCACACACGCACACACACACTAACACACACTGACACACATTGACACGCACACACTGACACACACACACTGACACACACACACTAACACACACGCACACACACACTAACACACACACACTAACACACACACACACACACACACACACGCACACTAACACACACTGACACACACACACACTAACACACATTCACACACACACACACACACTGACGCAGGAACACACACATTCACACACGCACACACTAACACACACCGACACACATTGACACACACACACACACACTGGCCGGGATCTTTACCTTGCTGCAGGAGTTTCCCGAAGTGCTTGTGGACGGTGCAGTTCCATCTGCGGAATCGGAACTGGTACTGGCACTCCCTGATGCCGTGCCGGACGCCCTTCGCCACCTCGCTCACGATCTCGGTTCAGTCTGGCACAGTTCGGCCTGCTTGCCAGGCAAGCGCCTTGTCTTCCTGCAGATGCTATTGGGGTCCATTACGAGTGGGCTCCCCACGGCCCTACAACACGAAATCAAGAGCAAGATCACACACTGGGGCAATGTTTTATAAAATCCATTCCAGTAAAGCACCAGCAACACCTTGTGCCCTACCCACTCCCACCGCCTTCTCCAGTCACCCCCTCCACCCCCCCCCCCCCCTAAATAAACAGACTCGTTTAGCCAGACTTTGGGAGATTTGGGACTCTAGTCAAACTGAGAGACTGGGATGCAGTTCTGTTGAACTGAAGTGGCTTTGAAAGTCGTATTTGAAAGTCCCATTAAGAAATGAGCAGAGCGGGAAGTGTCTGGGGGGACTCAGCGGGTCAGGCAGCATCTCTGGAGAATCGGCAAGAGGTGACGTTTCGGGTCGAGACCCTCCAGACGCCGCCTGTCCATTCCCTCCACAGATGCTGCCTGACCCGCTGGATTCCCCCAGCACTCTTGCGTTTTCCTCAACAATCCAGCACCTGCAGTTCCTTGTGTCTCTATTGAAGAAGGGAGGGGCTAGGGAGGGGCGTTTAAGTCTGAGATTAATTTATCTCAGGCTGCAGGTGCCACTCGTGAACATATTGAGGGACAGGGAGAGTTGTCAGCTCAGCGATCGCCCCCCTGACTCGCGAACTGCCCCGCTCGCCCTCTCCCTCTCCCCCTCTCTCCCCGGCATGTCTCTCTCGAGAATCCTTTATCGCAAATCCTGCTCCCAGTTCAGATATCAGCCCCCGCTTCACCACCGACCCGCGACAATTACCACCCCTAGCTCCCCTCCCTCCTCCCCTCCTATCCAGTGTGAAGGCAGCCGAGATATCACGGGCGACCGACTTACCACCACAGACTGATGATGTTCGCGGGACATAACAGAAGAAGAAAACAGTCCAAGCTGAGCTCCGGCAAAAGGCACCATCTCCGCGTCTCTCCAGCTCAGACTGAATCCAGCAATCGGCCCAGGCCAACCCTCTCCCTTCCTCGTCTCTCTCTCTGTTTCCCAATTCTCGCCCCCTCACTTTCTCTCCCTCGCAAACCCTCTCCCCCTTCCCTTCACACACTCGCACACACAGAGCTCTCTTGTTCCGCCCTGGTCACTGGCGGGCCCCGTCTCCGGCAGAAATGGGGAGGTGGGCTTTATCCTCTTCTCTCTCTCTCTCTCTCTCTCTCTCTCTCTCTCTCTCTCTCTCTCTCTCTCTCTCTCTCTCTCTCTCTCTCTCTCTCTCACACACACTCTCTCTCCCCTCTCTCTCTCTCTCTCTCCCTCCCTCTCTCTCCCTCCTCCCTCTCTCCTCTCCCTCTCTCTATCTATCTCTATCTCTCTCTATCTCTCTCTCTCTCTCTCTCTCTCTCTCTCCTCCTCATCTCTCTCTCTCTCTCTCTCTCTCTCTCTCTCTCTCTCCTCTTTCTCTCTCGCTCTCTCTCTCTCGCCCCCCTCTCTCTCTGTCCCTCTCTCTCTCCTCTCTGTCTTTTTCTCTCTCCCCCCTCTCTCTCCCCCCTCTCTCTCCCCCCTCTCTCTCTCTCTATATATATATATATATATCTCCCCCTCTGTCTGTCTGTCTGTCTCTCTGCCTCTCTCTCTCTCTTCCTTTCTCACTATTTCCCTTTCCTCCCCTTGCTCTCTCTCTTTCCCTTTTCTCCCCCCTCTCCCCCCCCCCCTCCCCCCCCTTCCGCCCTCCTTCTCCATCTCTCTCTATATCTATATATATTCCACAGATCACACTCGCTATTAAACACTCTCCATTCACATATATGCACTATACTACACATACTCACGTTATATACACTGCACACGCATTACAAGCACTATACACACATATGTACATATTACATTCACACTTCCATGACACATATACGCCATTGTACACATAAACATTGTATACAAACTCGCCACACCACATATTACTATAAATACTGTACACGCACATTATTTACTCGTATATGTATAATTACCATATGCACACCACACACACACACAATAAAACACAGATGCAAATTATGCACACACTTACCTACCCAACACACACATTGCCAAGAAAATCGTTTTCAGATGAAACAATATCTGTTCATTACCATCTAACGAGACGCAAAGCTGGGTCTGTTTCCCTCCTCGAAAACAAATGCTGAGTGGGAGATCTGTAAAATTGATGGAAGTTTTGTTAGAATGGGGAGAGATGGGGAGCATTGAGTTTGGGGATAATCCCAACTGCCTTGATTGTCGTGACACAGAACTAGTGTGTGGGTCGGCGGGGACTCGGTGGGCCTGTTTCCATGCTGCATCTCCAAACCTCCAGGCCATCAATGTAAGATAGCTAGCAGGAAACCCAATTGGCGAAACACAACTGCCCAGACCAGTAACCAGAATATAGACCTTGGCAGCAGAGTCGTGGTGAGAAGTCGAAGGAAGGCCGTGTTAATACAATTAAATATCGAATGAGACGGAGCACTCTCCATTTCAGTAGAAATGTACTGGTCGGGCCGAATGGGGAGAGTTTAGGACCAGAGGTCAAAAGCCTCAGTATTGAAGGACGTTCCTTTAGGAAGCTGATGAGGGGGGGATTTCTATAGCCAGAGGGTGGCGAATCTGTAGAAATCATTGCCAGAGAAGGCTGTGGAGGCTAAGTCAATGGATATATATTTGAAGGCAGAGATAGATAGATAGATTCTTGATCAGTACGGGTATCAAGGGGTTATGGGGAGAAGGCAGGAGGAATGGGGTTAGGAGGGATATATATAGATCAGCCATGATTGAATGCGGAGTAGACTTGGGCCGAATGGCCTAATCCTGCTCCTATCATTAATGAATGGCCTATCAACGTCGACGTCACACGCGGGACGATAACCTGCACCTCCCACTTCAGTTAAGTGAACTCAGTCCATTGACATTGAGCGAATGCGTTGATAAAATGGCGAAGGCAGTGAGGGTTGAAAATAGATCCCAGCGCTCATTTCTTCATCCTACGTTATATTAGTGAGGCACAAATAAGCCACGCCAAAAATAGATATATCTACACAAATATCTATTACATATAGATCAATAGACCGGACAACCACGTATAGACATGGCCTATTTACAAATCCCAACACCTACTGTTGTAGACAACATAGTGAGGCCCAGCGCAAATTGGAGGTAATAGCATCTCATATTTCACTTGGGCAGATTACACCCCAGCGGTATGAAATTTGATTTCTCCAACTTCAAGTAACCTTGCATTCCCTCTCTATTCACCCCCAACCCCCACCCAAGCTGTATCAGCCTCAAAGTCGTCTTGTTGAGTCTCGTGTGTAGGGAAGCAACTGGTTTAAACCGACGATAAAATACAAAATGCTGGAGTAACTCAGCGGGACAGGCGGCATCTCTGGAGAGAAGGAATGGGCGACGTTTCGGGTCCAGACCCTTCTTCATTGTCTGTAACTCGTTTTCACCTAGCCCAACGGCTAACAATGGCCTGTTTCCTTTATCGTTCTGAAGAAGGGTTCGGCCCGAAACGTTGCCTATCTCTTTCGCTCGATAGATGCTGCTGCCACCCGCTGAGTTTCTCCAGCATTTTGTGCAAACCCTCGATTTTCCAGCATCTGCAGTTCCTTCTTTAACTCCTTTATCGTCGTTACCTCTTTTGCATATCTTTCTATTCATTTGTTTCATTTTGTTCCATATCTCTCCACATCACCGTCTATTTCATTCGTTCCCCTCTCCCCCGACTCTCAGTCTGAAGAGGGGTGTCGACCCGAAACCGTCACCCATGCCCTTCTCTCTTTACATGCTGCCTGTCCCGCTGAGTTACTCCAGTTTTTTGTGTCTATCTTCAGTTATAGACAATATACATATAATTATAGACAATCAGTTATAGACACATGCGTTTATAACATATATATTATAATATTTCCTATATAATATATATATGCATAAACGCATGTGTCTATAACTGATTGCCTATAATTATATATATATATAATATATTATATAATATATATATAATATATCTATAACGATATGTGCGTGTATATATAATATCTATAATATATATATATAATATATGTATATATATATATGTGTGTATATATATATATATATATATATATATATATATATATATATATATATATATATATATATATATATATACACACACGCACATATCCCCCACTCTGTATGAGTGGGGATATGTATGCATCGATTGTGTCTATAACTGCTTGTCTATAACCATGTATATATATACACGCACATATCGTTTTTGACACATAGTTATAGACAAGCAGTTATAGACACACAATCGATGCATACATATCCCCGCTCATGCAGACACGTACATAGGTATGTACGATTTAGTTTTAGATATGACAAGATATATATTTACCATCTACATATCTGCTTAAATCCCAGTTACAACGTTCACCCTGCGTGCAGATATGTTTTATCTCGCTATTCAATTGCGTGGGAGAAGTAACATCAGAATTATTTTTTTGAGTTATAAGTCTTCACAACTGAATTTGAATTTAATTCCATCCATATTTGAGACAGTTTTAAAACAAGCTTGAGCCTCGAATCTTTAAAGGCTGGAGCAACACAAAGGGGCTCCGTAAACGGATTGGATGGTAATCCGTTTATTTGCATGATTGAGCCGAGGGAAACGGCCGAGCCCTTTCAGATTGTTGTTGATTTTTTGTAAAAAAAAAGACCTGAGAAAGAGATTCAGAGAAAAAAAACTGAAAGCAGGGAACGATTGCAAAGTCCGGCTTGGCGGTGTTCCCTTTCCAAGCAATAATCTAAAATTCCTCGCTGCAGTTCAGTTCCACCCATGTAACCACGCACATCACACAAAGCACAGTCCTCGAACAGAGTGGAAGGTCTTGCGTGTTGGCTGCAAGCTATAACTGTCTTCCCATACACTCTCGTTTGCTTTTACCGTAAATAAACCGAAGGAAGGAACTGCAGGTGCTAGGTTTACACCGAAGATACACACAAAATGCTGGAGTAACTCAGCGGGGACAGGCGGCATCTCGGGGTAGAAGGAATGGGTGACTGTTTCGAGTCTTCAGACTGAGAGTCAGGGGAGAGGGAGACACACAGAGATAAGGAAGGATCGGGTGTGAATTCTAGACATCAAAGGGGATGAGCGGAAATGTAGAAGAATGTTAGCGAGGAGAAGATGGCAACGAAGCATACAGAGATAAAATGTAATCGGGGGTCAGTCAGACCGGTCGGAGAACTAAGACGGGGTTGGGATATCCACCAATTAATTGCTCCCGGGCAGGTGGATACAGTGTGGGATATATCTCGGTAATTAGTAAAGATTATTGCAAATGGAAGTTCCAATCATCGTCTATCAAAGTCTTCATGAAGGGAGGATAGAGAAGGGTCCCATGGAAGGTGATTCGTCATGTTACAAGCGTTCACATGAGAAGAAGTGCGGTTGAAATTTGAACAGAATAGCCTGCCCATGATGGCGGGAGTACTCAATATATTACCAAAGTAGCATTGCAGATATAGCGCCAGGCGCCTAAACCTAATGGCGTATGCCCCTGTCCCACTTAGGAAACCTGAACGGAAACCCCTGGAGACTTTGCGCCCCACCCAAGGTTTCCGTGCGGTTCCCGGAGGTTTTCGTCCTCCGGCAACCACTTTCAACTAGCATGGCAACCGCCTTCGACAAAAAAAAAACCGATTTTTAAAACGGAAACCACTTTCGACCATTAGGGAGACTGACAAAAACCTCCGGCATAACAAAGAGCGAGGAGCACAAATGGTCAATATCACAAATGAACCCGAGAACACACACTAGTCCGAGCTCCTCGCCGTTGTGAAGATGCTTCACTGTTTCGTTATCGATCCGCTATTTTACTTTAAACTGCGTTTAAAGGACCTGCTGGTTCACCATTGAACCATTATGACACTGTGTAGACAACGAGGGGCGTTTTGATCATAAATTCACAAAAAAGCCCCCTTAATCGCACGCACAACATCGTCCATTCCAGTTTGTTTCAGGCAATGAATGAAAAGACTTTAACAAGGTATCTTAGAATTAACCGCTGTACCAGGAACTGTTGATCATCAGGTGGGAAATGACAAGCTATAGAAGTGGATACACTTGTAATGTGTAAAATATATTTGAACAGATGATAGGAAGGGTTTAGAGGGCTATGGGGTAAATGGGACGAGCTCAATATTCCAACTTGCTCGACATGGGCATGGTGGGCTATTTCTGTGCTGAAACGCTCGTCCATACAAGATCAACTCTTCTTGCAAAGGAATATTGCAGAACATTGCAGAATTCACTGACAGATAAAATATTGTTTTCAATGATTGCACGCGAATCTTGCATTAAAGCAATTCGACTATGAACAGTTACATATGGAGAAGGCATGAAATAAATATAAAAGCACTTCTAAAATCATTTGTTTGTTCGACCTTGATTTTGTTAACTTGTCGGAGTCTGACGAAGGGTCCCAAGTCGAAACGAAGTCTGTCCATTCCCTCCACAGATGTTGCCTGAACCGCTGGGTCACTCCAGCACGTTGTGTTTCACACAAGATACCAGCACCTGTGTTTCCATACAAATACTGTATGTCGATTCTGTGAAGACCTGGCCTGTTTTAACTCCTTGACCTGCTGAGTCCAGTGCCAAGGGTGTAGACGCTGGTGAATAAGGGACCTTGGCGAAGTAGTAACAAGATGAATCTTTATACTTAAAAAACACTAGGCCTAAAAACGCATTACTTTTGCTGTTTCGTGAGTTAATTTGATGAGAGTCCGAGATACTCTGGTTGGTATTATCCTGTTCTTTCTCGAGTCAACATGAGTTGCTCTGAATTATAATCCATTGCATGTGCTTAACTCAAACTAGTATCGAGTCGTAGAGTTATATAGCATGGAAACGTACATGAATGTGAGATTTGAAAAATGGTATTGCCTGCCCAGTGAAGGGGTTAAGGCCATGTTCTCGGGGATGGAGGGAAGCTAGACAACAGACAATAGACAATAGACAATAGGGGGAAGGGGGGAGATTAAATGGCCTTGACCTGAAGGGCTAAGGTCAGGCTTCACGTGGAGTGTTCCCTGGTGTGGGTGTAGTGCGACTGTCGCTGTAGACTAGGGATTCTACAGATGGCATACACCACAGCGGATAGTGGGTGGATCATTACTTGATGGGTGCCAATTAACCACACGACTTTTATCTGGATCTGTTGACTGCTCATCCATGCAAGTGCAATGTATTCTAAGGCACTCCTCACAGTCCCACAATATGGACACAGGTCATTACATTTAGTGTGTCTACACTGACCAGCAAGCACCCATCAGAGCAATTTTTCAACTCACGTCGCCATCAGCTCTGCTGCACCAGGGGCAATTTACAGCAGCCAATTAACCTACCAACACCAATGAACTTGGGATGTGGGAGTGGAGGGAATCCCACACTGTCGCAAGGATAAGGAATAGTATAGCGCAGGAACAGGGCCTTTGGCTCCCATTGTCCGAGTTGAATATGATGCCGAGTTAAACTAATCACATTTTCCTGTACATGATCCATATCCTTCATACCATGTGCCTATCTAAACGCCTCTATTGTATCTGCCTCCAGCACCACCCCTGGCAGTGTGTTCCAGGCACCCTCTCTGTAAACAACATGCCCCTTTCACCTTAAAGCTATGTCCTCTAGTCTTTGCCATCTCCACCATGAGAAAGGGGTTCTGACTGTCTACTCTATCTATGCTTCTCATACATGTATACACTTCTATCAGGTCTCCCCTCAGCCTCTGATATTCCAGAGAGAACAATCCAAGTCTGTCCAAACTCTGCTTATAGCTCATACCCACTAATCCTGGCAACATTCTGGAATCTGAAGAAGGGTCCCGACCCGAAACGTCACCTATCAAAGTTCTCCAGAGATGCTGCCTGATTTACTCCAGCACTCTGTGGCACACGGCCGGATACCCCAGCCTCTAACCTGCTTTCATAGCCTGCATATTCATGTGCTTGATCCAGTTGAGTTTCTGGTCAATGGCGATCCCAGGATGTTGATGGCGAGGAACTAGGCGATGATGATAACACTGAATGTTAAGGACATATGGCTGAACTCTCTGTCGTTGGACATGACCATTGCTATTTAGCGTCTTTATTAAATAACCTGTCCGTTTTCAGTGTTGCCCAGACGGGCCGAGAGCGCCACCCTGAGGTCAGATTCAACCCGGAACCAGGTCCAATGCAGATTCAACCCTGTTGCCACCGCCTTCTTACTTGTTTTCAACTCGTCTGCACCAATAAATAACCGGGTACCGCTAATCTGAGAAAGTCGAGGGTTTGGCGAATATTGATGGTGCAATTCGTATTAAACTGAACGATAAATCGCAGATTGACACAAAAAGCCGGAATGACTCAGCAGGGACACGCAGCATCTATGGAGAGAAGGGTCTCGATCCGAAACGTCACCCATTCCTTCCCTCCAGAGATGCTGCCTGTCCCGCTGAGTTACTCCAGCTTTTTGTGTCTATCTTCGGTGTAAACCAGAATCTGCAGTTCCTTCCCACACGATAGATCGCGGCTTCTGTTTGTAAAGTGAGCTGCTCACCAATTTTGTCAATTCCAGCACATTTTAGCATCGGTTCAGTGCAGAACACATTCTTATGTATTATTGAATAATATCGGGTACCTTACCGGGGAACCATCTTCACAATCTGACACCTGAATGCCTGGGTAAACACTCAATTTGCTGTTGTTTTTTTTTCTGGCTGTGGGAGGGGGGGCGAGTCAAGGAGAAATGATAACGATGAAAGATGGAGGGATTTGATATTTACTGTTTAAAAAATCTCTGCACTTCCATTGAACTTATCATAGCAATCTGTAACTTTAATTCCAAATCCAAAGGATCGACTTGAACTGGGAAAAGCGGATAGAGAGATTATAAAATGGCTACTTAAAAAAAATCAAATATATCTGAAATGTTGAGACAGGGAACACCACATCTCAGTCGAAAATATATCGAGGGCAGTCTCCAACGTGATAATATTTGCAATTTAACCGGGGGTGGCGTCCTTATAAGTTTTATTATTTTAATACTGTACATCCCAATGTGAGCCTGGGAGGAAAGACGAGCGAACTACCCTGACAGCGACAACTCGGACAATCTGAAAGCACGATTTACTTCCCAGCGATAGGAGAACGCGGAACCGCGGCAGAGGCGTCAGGAATCATTTAAATCTCGAGATGTGGCGGCGATTGCCAACGAATGACAGTCGCAGTTCGAAAATGCTCTCGGTAAACAGTGGAGGAAGCGACACCAGAAGCGACCCCTTTGGCCGCGCACCTTCTCATTGTGCCCTGGTTATCTGAAGAGCAGATTTTAAATTTATACACACAATGTTGAAGAAACGTTTGGCTCGCTGTGGGAATAAATGAGGCTGGCTGCCGCAGGATTGTTTCAGTTACATAGCTGTGCCTTGCTTGCCGCTGCCCGCAAGTTATTGAACAATAGGAGTGAAGTGGTCTTACATGGACATTAACCGTTTTAATCTGCTGTCTTTCAACTAATGCATGATGGACAGATTGATGGAAAGCTCTTACGTCCCATCTCGCAGGCAATAGGGGGAAGAATGTGTCGCGATTCCACCATTGTTCCTCTAAACTCGGAGGCTGCCGACACTTTTTTTTTTAAAGCTCTTCATACTAACTTATAAGCGCCTGGGCGTCCTAGTGATGAGGCGACTGTGACCAGGTTGGAGAGGGCGCGCCAAAGCTACCTGGTCCCACATTTACGACCGAAAACTTCGTTCTATTTTTTTTGCCGGAGGGGGAGGGGAACGGCAACTAAACTGTGTGTACTAAATAGATATGATATTTACTTTATGATCATTCCTAACAAGCAGCATCATGACAATAGTTCTGGGATTGAAGACGCTGTGGCTTCTAGCGCTCTCCTCACTTTCCCACACTCTGGCAGTAAATAACAGTGGGAGATGGTGGTAAGTTTTGACTATTTGTCACCAGTTTTTTTAAAAAGAGGTTGCGTGGGGGGGGAGGGGGGATGGGGAACAGGTGCGAATGTATTGTTTTTAATAACGCCGAGAATGAAAATAAGCATCGAGGGTTGTTTACTCGAAGCTAATTCGTCCTCCGTTTGTTTTCAATTCAGGGGTATTGTAAATATTGCCTCTTCCTCGAACCTGTTGACCGACTCGAAATATGTCCAGCTGGTTTTGGATCCAAGCTTGCAGTTGCTGAGCAGAAAGCAGAGGAAACTGATCCGGCAGAACCCGGGCATATTGCACAGCATCACAGGGGGGCTGCAGGGAGCCATCAGGGAGTGCAAATGGCAGTTCCGCAGCCGACGCTGGAACTGCCCGACATCCCAGACTCCCAACATCTTCGGCAAGATCGTCAACCGAGGTAGGCTCTCCTCAGACCAGAGTGGGCAGCGGTGTATGTTTAGACGCGCCTCTGTGCCAGCGACCCTCTCGCGTTAGATTCCAATGTAGGCCAATTCTACCTCGCCCACCCTCTCTCTGTACCCCGATCCTCGTTCAGTATCAAGGGGCACACTCTACCCGGTCAGTCCAGCCTTGGTCGAGAGCATGATCGAAATATAACTGGAATATGAATAAAGTACTAGGAATACTCAGCAGGTGGGGCAGTGGGCGAGACGGAATCAATGTATCAGATTGATGACATTCCATCAGAAATGCTGAGCATTCTCGGTATGTTTTATTCTTTATGTCAGATTTTCGGCGTTTTGCTGCGTCGTTATAATGGAGGGGTCAATCAATCCAAGGCATGCTAGTCTAATCCCGTTCCATTGCAGCTCTGATCCCGGGAACAGGGTTAAACCCTGTGCAGACCAGGTGTGGATCTAGATCTGGATCAGTAAAAGTGATGCACAACAGACCGGATCCATCACGGATTCCCATTCAGGGGAATGGGTGGTTCTGCTTCGCCCTATCCTAGACCGCATGAGCGTCCTATCTGAGATATGTGTGGGATGGGAGTTCAGGGAACACCGAGCCAGTATGCTCATTCCACTGGAGTCTGACCAGAAGGAGGTCTGATTCCGCTTTATTGTTGCGGAGTAGGCAACTGGTCCCCAATTTAGCCGCCGAACTCTCAGAGTTCACTATCTCCAAACTGGCCGCTCTGGGAACACACACCGAGCCGCGATTCAGTCCTCTCGGCCGACAGGTCGACTCGGGTGAAAGTGAAGTCTCGGCCGTCACACAATTTGGGGAGTAGAAATGCATTCCTCTGCCAGAGTCTGTGATCACCGTGCATCGCTTCCTGTGCACTGGGGTCGCTGGTCTGAGGAGTCGGGACACCGTTTGGGGCTTTTAAACCCATTCCGTTCTAAAAGTTTACACCAAGTGTGACAAACTTCGCGTTTAATGCTCTGTGCAGTGTTATTGCTGCTCTAAACCTCCGCCTTCTTTGCTTCCTGCTCTCCGTCTCATTTTAGGCATGTCTGCATCTCCCCTTCCCTCGTCCCAATGGTCTGGATGTTTTGGCGCGACCCCACCTTGCCCATTTGGTTTGCCAGTGTATTTTTGCCACCCTCCCCCCCCCCCCCCCCCCCCCCGTTTCTCCTGATCTCTGCTTAGTTCTCAGACTCTCAACCCATCCACTCTGTGTGGCGCATGATACGCTCCCCTGCCTTTACCAACGCCTCTCAACCCTCATCCCCTATCCCGGTGTGTGTGTGTGTACCGCTGTCTCAGCGGCGCTGTTTACAGCCCCGTGATATATCGGCGTTTGGCTCTGCGCCTTTCCCTAGCTGTCGGCCTCACCTTTCCAGTCCCCCCGACCTACCCACCCTTTTCCTTTGCCGACCCCCTGACCCCGGCTCTACTTGCCCGTCCTTCAATCTGTGCGTCTCCTCTCCCATCCCGTTTTCAAGTTACCCCCCAAAGATAGACTCAGAATGCTGGCGTAACGCACCGGGTCAGGCAGCATCTCTGGAGCCAAGGAATAGGTGACGTTTTTCGGGTCGAGACCTTCCCCTTGGGTTTTTTTTTCTAAACTTTGGCCGTTTTCTAACCCTTGACTCGTTCCTCTAACGGCCTCGTCCTTTCCCTCCCCGCAGGCTGCCGCGAAACGGCCTTCATTTTCGCTTTGACCAGCGCGGCGGTGACTCACTCGGTATCCCGCTCGTGTTCCGAGGGCTCCATCGAGTCGTGTACCTGCGATTACCGACGGCGGGGGCCCGGCGGACCGGACTGGCACTGGGGTGGGTGCAGTGACAACATTGATTTCGGCCGCGTCTTTGGCCGCGAGTTCGTGGATTCGAGCGAAAGGGGCAGAGACCTGCGCTATCTGACAAACCTGCACAACAACGAGGCCGGCAGACTGGTAACAATTCCATGACTACAATGCATGAAATGCGGCATTAGACCTCGCCAATAACAAAATAAAGGGAGCGTTCGTTGTATTACGCGATATTCATTCCAGAATTCACCAATTGTTGACATTGATAGATCATACGTTCGTTAAGTCAAAACGCAGACAATACAATTTGATTTAGCACTGACCTGACCAAGGTCTTCAATTTTTATATTCATTGCAGAAAAGACGCGCGGTGCAAAAGCAAAATGCCGCGGTTTGCAGATATCTGAAATGAAAATTACACAGACACGCTGTAACACTCAGGGGTCGGGTAGCATCTGGGGAGAGAGAATTACAGCTACTGATTCAGGTCAATGACCTCCCAAGGAAATGAGAAGCAGTTTTACGTCGCAGAGAAGGGCGAGGGTGGAGGAAGTTGGTCCCCTTGCATTCTCACATCACAAAGGCAACTCAGGTGTCAGGTCTTGCTAGGTTGCAGGGAGTGTGGAGACTAGGAAAGACTGATCGAAACAAGTGGTGGTGAAGCAGGCAGGGCGAGGCTGGTGGACGCTTGTTCTGTCGGGAGGGGACAGAGAGGGGGATAGAGATAGAGAGACAGAGAGAGACAGAGACAGAGAGAGAGAGAAAGAGAGAGAGAGAGAGAGAGAGAGAGAGAGAGAGAGAGGGGGACAGTGACAGAGAGAGACAGACAGACAGGGAGAGAGACAGACAGACAGACAGACAGACAGACAGACAGACAGACAGACAGACAGACAGACAGACAGATAGACAGAGAGAGAGAGAGAGAGAGAGAGAGGGAGAGCGACAGAGAGAGAGATAGACAGAGAGAGAGAGAGAGAGAGAGAGAGACAGAGAGAGAGAGAGACAGAGAGAGAGACAGAGAGAGAGAGACACAGAGAGGGGGAGAGAGAGAGAGAGAGAGAGAGAGAGAGAGAACAAATCCAAAACACTCTTGGAAATGTGAAATTGAAGTGAATACTTCCACTGCCGTCGCTCGCCCTTCCTCTAATGGGAGCATCCATCCATCTCTTACCTGTTGCAACCGTTGCCATTGTAGTGTTACTTATTGCTATTGTCACCGAGGCTAACGTTAGTCCTTGGTGATGCTGTTACTTGTATGAGGTGTGCCTGCGAAATCGGGCACAGGTTAAAGTTGTTCGGTTTGCCAGTTCCCGATTCCACCTTCACCACCTACCCCGTGAGTTTAACATTGATCCCAAGACCGTCCCGTTTCAAGTAAAGCAGTGAATGGAATGACTTTTCTCACGTTCATAAGTGATCGGGGTAGAATTCGACCATTCGGCCCATCAATTCTACCCCGCCATTCAATCATGGCTCATCCATCTCCCTCCTAACCCTGCTCGAAAGCAGGCAGTCACTCGGCAGGCAATTCAGCTGCAGATGGTCAAAAATGGGGTCAGGACGTGGTTAACTGGCAGGGGAAGCTCAGAGTGGCAGCGTGTTTGAGGTCAATAGAAGCAAAAACATTTTTTTCTAAATGCCTGTGTCCATTTAAAAATAACTGGTGAAAGGCAAAAACTGCCGGAAGAACTGAGCGGGGCAGGCAGCATCTGTGGAAGAAACGGATATTTTCGCGTCTAGGGCATTCTTCGTTTTTTTTTACTAAAGATTCCAGCATCTGCGGCTTCTTGCGCCTCCGTTTTACTGTGTGGTTCATAGAAACATAGAAAATAGGTGCAGGAGGAGGCCATTCGGCCCTTCGAGCCAGCACCGCCATTCATTGTGATCATGGCTGATCGTCCCCAATCAATAACCCGTGCCTGCCTTCTCCCCATATCCCTTGATTCCACCAGCCCCCAGAGCTCTATCTAACTCTCTCTTAAATCCATCCAGTGACTTGGCCTCCACTGCCCTCTGTGGCAGGGAATTCCACAAATTCACAACCCTCTGGGTGAAAACGTTTTTTTCTCACCTCAGTCTTAAATGGCCTCCCCTTTCTTCTAAGACTGTGTGGCCCCTGGTTCTGGACTCGCCCAACATTGGGAACATTTTTCCTGCATCTAGCTTGTCCAGTCCTTTTATAATTTTATATGTTTCTATAAGATGCCCCCTCTAAACTCCAGTGAATACAAGCCTAGTCTTTTCAATCTTTCCTCATTCCTGCTGCTCTCCTGCTGAATATGTCTGAAGAAGGGTCCCCGCCCGAAACTCCATCCACAGATGCGTTCCTTCCACAGATGCTGCCTGTCCCGCTGAGTTCCTCCAGCATTTTGGCTTGTTTGATCAAGATTCCAGCATCTGCACTTTCATGTGTGTCCAAACAAATCCTGAACTTTGGCGGCTGAAAAATCAGCACTGAAATGATCTTCAACGTTCATTCCAAGAGTAGGAGAGGAGAATACAGAATTCACCTTGAAGAATAGGCAAATAGGGGAAAGCGAGGAAGACGAGGGCCTGAAAGATTAGAAGCAATAACATGCAAAGGAAGCAACATGGTTTGCAAACGGAAACAAGCGAACACGTGTAAAAACGGCGCAAAATTGAGTTTGAAGCTAACAGCTCGCAGAACACATAAAATACACAACTGTGCTGCAAAAATAACTCGGCTGCCAAAAAATCAAATGCGCAAAATGAGGAGGAGCCTTAAAAAAAGAAAAAAAATCCTAAACTGGTCACAAATGCGGCGAAAGATCACAGCAGGAGGGTGCAAATAGTTTGAAATAAATATGAAAATGTAAGGAGTAAGAGGGAAAGTGAATGCAACACATGTAGAACATAGAGCAGTGTAGCAGGGGAACAGGCCCTTCAGCCCGCAAGTTCCGTGCTAACCTAGATGCCAAGTTAAACTAATCTCCATAATCCATATCCCTCCAATTCCATGTCCTTGTCTTGATACAACGGCGGATAAAAGAGGTTGTCTCCGAGCACAAACAAGGGCAAAACAAACAGGTCACCACAGGTTAAAGAGGACAAAACAAACAGGCCACAATAGAGGCTGAAAAGAAAACAAAAGCGAACTGGCCGCATTAGAAGTTGAAAGGGGGGTGAATGAACAAGTCGCAAATCAGAGCAAACGGATAAATAAACAGGTCACCGCGAAGGTTAATGAAGGGGGAGCAGAAAATGTCCAACTGGAACTTAACGAGAAGAAAAACAGTTCACAAATGGGGTTAAAAGTGGAGAGGGTGAGCATGTGTACACGGAGCTTGGGAGAGCAGAAGATGAGTGGTCACGAAGGTGGTTAAAGAGAGGAAATGAAAGAATATACACATGAGGTTAAGTGAGGAAAAAAATGAGAATACGGCTGGGTTCAGAAGGAGAAAGTAGACAGAGCAGCAGAGCGGTAAAGAAAATGGGAAGCAGATTGTAATAGCGAAAGGGGTGGCAAGAGCGACCCAGGAGACAGTCAATAGAGAACAATTGAGGTTTAAAGAGGGGGGAAGGAAAAATCAGGTCAAGCCAGTTATAAGAGGAGATAGACGGACATAGTGGATACAGAAAAAGATAAGGAGAGGCTAAACAGGTTACACTCAGCGGGACAGGCAGCATCTCTGGAGAGAAGGAATGGGTGGCGTTTCGAGTCGAGACCCTTCTTCAAACTGATTGTCTCGACCCGTACACGTCACCCATTCCTTCTCTCCAGGGATGCTGCCTGTCCCGCTGAGTTGCTCCAACATTTTTGTGTCTATCTTCGGTTTTAAACCAGCACCTGCAGTTCCTTATTTCACACTAAACGGGTCATTAATGAGTTTAACAGAGGAGGAAGTCAATTGCTCATAATAGAGTTTTTAAAAAGGGGAAAGTACAATAGAGGCTCGAGGGAATTTATTGAAGTAATCACATGAGAGGTTGAGGAGGAGAAACAAAAACTGGGGTCACAATTGGGGTTAAAAGGGAGGACTTCTGACTGGTCACAGTAGATAGTATAGGAAGGTCAATTCTTCCCTTCCCTCCCGCTCCACCCCTTCCCCGGGCACTTTCCCTTGCAACCGCAAGAGATGCTACACTTGTCCCTTCACCTCCCCCCTCCACTCCTTTCAGGGACCCAAGCATTCCTTCCAAGTCCGACAGAGGTTCACCTGCACCTCCTCCAACCTCATCTACTAGGCAGGGCGATCGTTTCGCCGAACACCTCCGCTCGGTCCGCAATAACCAACCCGACCTCCCGGTGGCTCAGCACTTCAACTCCCCCTCCCACTCCGTATCCGACCTCTCGGTCCTGGGCCTCCTCCACGGCCAGAGTGAGCAACACCGCAAGTTGGAGGAACAGCACCTCATATTCCGCTTGGGGAGTCTGCATCCTCTGGGCTTAAACATTGAATTTTCTCAATTCTGTTAACCCAGGCTGCCTCCCCCCCCTCCCTACCTCTCCCTCAGCTCTCGGGCCCTGGCATTCCTTCTCTCTCTATCTCTCCCCCACCCAAGTCGCACTAGCTTCTCATTTTCACACCACAAACAGCTTACAACGGCCTGTTTCCTTTATCATCGATACTTTTTTGCATATCTTTCATTCATTGTTCTTTATCTCTCCACATCACCGTCTATATCTCTCGTTTCCCTGATCCCTGACCAGTCTGAAGAAGGGTCTCGACCCGAAACGTCGCCTATCTCCTTCGATCCTTAGATGCTGCTGCACCCGCTGAGTTTCTCCAGCCTTTTGTGTACCCTCGATTCTCCAGCATCTGCAGTTCCTTCTTTAAAACATTATAGGAAGGTCAACGGGCCACAGCGGCGCTTAAATAGGGAGAAGCCCAACTCGCAAATGACACTGGAACCAGCGAAAGTAAACGTGTGCGGACGTGGCGCCGACGGACGAGATGCCGAAGCAAAGAAGTCGAAGCCAATGAACCGAATGGAAACGAGGCCGAAACGCCAATAAACCGAAAGATTACGAAGACGAAATGCCTGTCGGCGCTACGTCCGGGTACCAAAGTAAAACGGGTCCGGTTTCACGTTAAAAGTAAACAGGTCGGGGGAGAGCTCAAAAGTGAGGGTGCTAACTGTCTGGTCGTGACCAAGCTGGTCCAGTGGGGCTGGCGGAGAACTCGACCAATTCCTCATTTCTTGCTCTCCAGCGGTGAAGCGCGGATTCCGAGGAATAGACAAATTCAGCAGATAAACCAAGCGCAAAATCGAAGAATAGTGCAACACAGAAGGAGGCCGCACGGCCCATTGGGTGCATGCTAGCTCCCTTGGCAGCCGTTGCAACAAGCCCGGTTTTCCTTCTGCTTTCCCCCCACCGCCACATCTTAATTTCTCACATATACTTGTTTGCCACTAATCTGAACTAAGAGGCAATTTACAGAGGGCCGCACGTCTTTGGGATGTGGGAGGAAACCGGAGAACCCGGTGGAAACTCACGCGGTCACAGGGGGAACGGACAGACCACACACACACGCGGACACACACGCACACACACACACACAGACGCCGGCAAATTCACCCCGCCAGTATCCCAGTCAGACGCTCATTCGTATGTGTGGGTTGTAAGTGGAGCAGTGGGTGGAGTGAATCTCCGAGAGCGAGAATACTGAACGCTCCCCTGTCCCGGAGCGAGAGCAAGAAATTATGTGCATGCTGTATCTTTCAATCAACCTTTCAAAACAAAGACAAATTCTGCTCCTTTAATGGCAAGGTGTTCAACTTCTAGAGCAACCAGAACATAGGTTTTGCTTTCTTGAAGACATGCTATACATTGCCATCTGGTCCTTCATTTGATGTCTCTTGTTGATAACCTTGCGCTGGTGCATGTGTGTTTGTCCAGCAAGCTGACTCGATGTTATAAGGTCACAAGGAACAGGAGTACAATTAGGCCATTCAGCCCATCAAGCCTACTCTGCCATTCAATCAAGGCAGTTCTATCTCTCCCTCCCAACCCCATTCTCTTGCCTTCACCCAATAGCCTCTGACACATGTACTAGTCAAGAATCTATCTATCTAACCATATAACCATATAACAATTACAGCACAGAAACAGGCCCTCTCGGCCCTTCCAGTCCGTGCCGACCATTTATTTTCCCCTTGTCCCATCTACCTGCACTCAGACCATACCCCTCCATTCCCTTCCCGTCCATATACCTATCCACTTATATCTATCTCTGCCCGGTAAAATATCCACTGACTTGGCCTCCGCAGCCTTCTGTGGCAAAGAATTCAACAGAGTCACCACTCTCTAAATACATTTCTCCTCATCTGCTTCCTAAAAGAACATCTGTTAATTCTGAGGCTATGGCCTCCAGTTCTAGACTCTCCCATTAGTGGAAATATCCTCTCCACATCCACTCAATCCAAGCCTTTCACTAGTCTGTATGTTTCAATGGGGCCCCCCTAGATTCGTAAATTCTTCAGATTAGCAAAGCAACAAATGACAGACATGTGGAAACACATGGATTGAAAGTGGTAAAACCAATGGTGATAGTTAAAGACCAAATGGAGGCAGACCCACCCCACAAGTGAAATAATACCATATAATGAAATTGTTCTAAATAATGTTACTGAGAACTATCTTTGTTGCCATCATGCTTTCTCCACTCCAAAGATGTATTGTTAGCAATAAGGGCTCCGTTGGATGATTCTAATCTTCTATTGCAATTTTACTGAGAGATCAGAGAAGCATCCTAGAGATAACAGCACAGTGGGTCATTTTGCCTCTCTGTCTGGGAGTTGTGATGATCTTTCACTGATATTACCACGAGAGATTAGGCAAATCTGTGTGGAAAATCGTGCCCCAGTCCAAAGGACAATAAAAAAATTAACTTAAAATACACAAGTTACAAGCAAGTTACAAGATTTGGCCTTGCACCAAAGGTATGATCTGTTCAAAATCCTCCCCAAACAGCCACAGGAATATTCATAGAACATCGAAAATAGACCAGTACGGAACAGGCCCTTCGGCCCACAATGTCAGTTCCCAACATAGAAACATAGAAAATAGGTGCAGGAGTAGGCCATTCGGCCCTTCCAGCCTGCACCGCCACTCAATATGATCATGGCTGATCATCCAACTCAGTATCCTGTACCTGCCTTCTCTCCATACCCCCTGATCCCTTTAGCCGCAAGGGCCACATCTAACTCCCTCTTAAATATAGCCAATGAACTGGCCTCAAGTACCTTCTGTGGCAGAGAATTCCAAAGACTCACCACTCTCTGTGTGAAAAATGTTTTCCTCATCACGGTCCTAAAGGAATTCCCCCTTATCCTTAGACTGTGACCCCTTGTTCTAATCCATATCGCTCCATTCCTTGCATGTCTATGTGCCTCTTAAATGCCACTATCATGCCTGCCTCAACCACCGCCCCAGCAGCGCATTCCAGGCACTCACCAGCCTCTGTATAAAGAAAACGTCCCCCGCTCATCTCCTTTAAACTTGGCCCCTCTCACCTTAAAGCTATCAATGTTCGGTATTAACAGAATTATAGAATAGAATATTTTATTGTCACATGTGCCGGCTCACAGTGAAACTATTGGCTTGCTTACCTTGCCAAGGTATGCAAACAGTCGCCAACAAAGGGCGCTTACAATGTTACAGATTCCCCACTCACCCCTCCCCCCTCACGCCCCCCCCTCCCTCACGCCCCCCCCCCCCCCCATGCCAGGTCCCCATTGTCCATTGTCCTTCCCCCCGCCGCACTCATGGTGCCCCCCCCTCCAGTCTATCACTTTATTGTAAATAAATGTACTTGTTTTCTAAACCAAACTCAACCATCATGCGAATACAGATATGAACACGACAAATAGGAACTGAAGTGGGCCATATGGTCCTTTGAACCTGCGTTGCTTGTCAAAAAGATCACGGCTGATCTGATTCCTGGTCTCAACCCCATTTCCCAGCCTGTTCCCCATAAATGCTAACTCCACTGTCGTTCGAACTCTCTCAGTAACCTCACCTGCACAGCTCGAGTCTTAGAGCCATGGAGTCACACAGCATGGAAACTGGCCCTACGGCCCATCTGGCTCATGCCGACCAAGATGCCCTATCCATAGTAGTCCCACCTGCCTGCATTTGGCCCATATTCCTCTAAACTCGACCTGTCCATATACCTGTGCAAATGCATTGTTAAATGTTGTTATAGTACCAACATATCTGGGGAAATCCTTTAAGAGAAGAAATGCGTCCTCTTTTGCGTTAAATGGGCAAATCCTTATACTTTAATGTGTTTTGGCTGGTAACATATTTGTTGAGTAATCTGAAATAGCATAGTAACACACCAGTTCCAGAGACAAAGTCCAACCTCCGCAATGGGGTAGAGGTGAACCGGACAGTCCCCAAGCTCATGGAAGGACCGTTCAGAAACATGATTACAGAGGGGAAGAATATATAAATATTGGGATGTTGGAGTGGAGTGATTAAATGTTGAGACCAGTGTCCAAAGACGTGAGCTATTGATCTAGTGACACAAGTTCTGGGAACTTAAGTTCAAGTACATAATTAGATACATCTGGAAGAAAAAGCCAGTATCAGAAAGCATAACTAGGGAAGTGTGAGATTGTTATAAATATCTACTTGGTGTAATTACGTCTTTCGGAGAAGAAAATCTACTATGGGAACTTGGTGTGGCCGATCTTCTTGTCTTGGTTCTTGGTTTCCTGGTCCTCCAAAATATTCCAAATCCGTGACCCCCATACCTTGTGAAAAGAATGGTGGTGACTCCCTTAATCCCAATACTGTAGTTTACACCACAAACAATCCTCTGATGTTTTTGGTGGGATTTTGAACATAGAATAACTGAAGGGTCTGGCCAAATCATGTCGTTTAAATAGAGGCCGACACAGTGCTAGCAGTTATAGTTTTAGAGATACAGCATGAAACAGGCCCTTCGGCCCACTGGGTCCATGTTGACCAACGATCACCCAAACACTAGTTCTATGTTATCCCACTTTTGTATCCGACACACTAGGAGCAATTTACAGAAGCCAATTAACCTATAAACCCGCACGCCTTTGGAACGTGGGAGGAAACCACAGGGAGACAGGGTCACAGAGGGACGTACGAACTCCACACAGACAGCACCCATAGTCAGGATTGAACCCGGGTCTCTGGCGCTGTGAGGCAGCAGCTCTACCGTGCTGCCCAATCACTCCCTATGAAAGAGCACAATCAACAGAGAATAGCAGAATTGTGAAACTTACATGCAGTGGCCTTATCGATATACCTTTAACTGCTGCAAGTTTCCACCTGCTCCTGAAGGTGTGGTAGAATTTTCAAAGTAATTGAATCAACACAGCAGGGAGGGAGGTGGCATTCAACCCATCAAAGCCCTGCTAGCTCTCTGCTGACTCTGTACCTACTTCCCCCTCCAGTTCCCCTTTGAACACCGTGATTGTATCTGTTTTTTTTCCATTCTCATTTCACCCCGGGCTTTTCACCTTTGGTTCTTGACCCTTCGGTCAATGGAAATAATTCATCTTTATTCATTTTCTCCAGCCCCTGGACAGATTTTGAGTATTGGCCACTGTGTATAAACTTCCAAAGCTGCACCTTAGGCTCTGCACCCTTCCACTTGCGACCAGAATGATTTTTTTGATGCTTGGTGCCAAGGACAGCCAAGAAGGTCTATGGGTGAAGATAAGGCACAAAATGCTGGAGCAACTCAGCGGGACAGGCAGCGTCTCTGGAGAGAAGGAATGAGTGACGTTTCGGGTCGAGACCCTTCTTCAGTACTCTTCAGTACGGTCCGACCAGCAACGTCGCCTGCCCATTCCCTCTGCAGATGCTGCCTTAACCGTCGAGTTCCTCCAGCGCTTTGTGTTTTGCTCAATTCTAGGTCTTGCCGTTTGAAAGAAGCTGGAGAAGTCTGAGTTTTTCTGTTGTTGTTGTCTCCCTTGTCAGAGAGGTTATTAACTGGTGGACATAGATTTAAAGATTAGAAGAAATCTGATGGGGAAAAAAAAAGATAAGTTTGAGACAGTGGAGTTTTTGGAACCCATCGCCAGACAGGGAAGGGGAAGCAGAACCTCTGTCATCACATTGAAAAGATATCGGGATGAACACATCAAGAACTGTAATCTATGGGATCAGGAGTCTGAAAGGGGATTCACCTCATTTGATCTTTTTTTGAGGCAACATGGAACAGTGCCCTTCTTCTGGATCATAAAACTCTCTGATTCCACAGTGAAGATGAGTCTAATCCACCTGAGTGTTACGTATGTGAAAATGTGGCCACAAGTTGTTATCTCAAAGCGCGATTGGAAACATTACTGTCATAAACCACAAATCGTTGCCCCGGGATTAACTGAATAAATATTTCACTGATTAAAGAAGAAACATAGAAACATAGAAAATAGGTGCAGGAGTAGGCCATTCGGCCCTTCAAGGCCAGCACCGCCATTCAATATGATCATGGCTGATCATCCAACTCAGTATCCTGTACCTGCCTTCTCTCCATACCCCCTGATCCCCTTAGCCACAAGGGCCACATCTAACTCCCTCTTAAATATAGCCAACGAACTGGCCTCAACTACCCTCTGTGGCAGAGAATTCCAGAGACCCACCACTCTCTGTGTGAAAAAAGTCCTTCTCATCTCGGTCCTAAAGACTTCCCCCTTATCCTTAAGCTGTGACCCCTTGTCCTGGACCTCCCCAACATCGGGAACAATCTTCCTGCATCTAGCCTGTCCAAACCCCCTTAAGAATTTTGTAACTTTCTATAAGATCCCCTCTCAATCTCCTAAATTCTAGAGAGTACAAGCCGAGTCTATCCAGTCTTTTCTTCATAGAAGAGTCCTGACATCCCAGGAATCAGTCTGGTGAACCTTCTCTGCACTCCCTCTATGGCAATAATGTCCTTCCTCAGATTTGGAGACCAGAAAGGTTTTTGTAGTAAAGGGTACCCACGAGAAACAAATTAGAAACAGCAAACAAGGAAATATTGATTAGCAATTCTGTGCTTTTTAAATTATTCATATTTAACATTTCCATTCAACAAGGAATCAACAGAAATGAAATCTTTTGTTTTTTCCACTTTTCCAATTACAAACCATTAAGTCACCTCAAAGAGTTTTTTGTTGTGTATTTTTAAAGTGACTATTTTCTATCTGCGCTCCAGTGAGTGAATACAGGTTAACACACACGCCAGATGTGCACACACACGGACACACACACACATGTGCCACACGCACCACACAAACGCGCACACACATGTACACGCACACACACAGACGCGCACACACACAGGCACATATATAGACGCAGCCACCTCCCCCTACCCTGCCTCTTGTAAAAATGTTTATCAGTCTGAAGAAGGGTCCCAAACCGAAACATCGCCTGCCCCCCCTCCCCCCCCCCCCCCCCCCCCCCCCCCCACAGACGTTGCCTGGTCCATCGAAATCCTCCAGCACTTTGTGTTTTGCTGAAGGTTCCAGCATCTGCAGGCCATCGAGTTTCCCACTAGTGCTCCCATACTCTGTCTGAGTTTGAGTTTGAGTTTGGGTAGTGTACATTGTCACGCGTACCGAGGTACAGCGAAAAGCTTTCGTTGCGTGCGAACCAGTCCTCGGGAAGACAACACATGATTACAATCGAGCCGTCCACAGTGTACAGACACAGGATAAAGTGAATAGTGTTAACGCAAGATAGAGTCCGATCAAAGACATTCAGAGGGTCTCCAATGAGGTTGGTCGAAGTTCAGGGCTGCTCGCTAGTTGTTGGTTCATTAAAGTCAAAGTCAAAAGAGTTTATTGTCATGTGTCCCTGACAGGACAATGAAAATCGTTCTTTGCATAGCACAACAGAACATAGTAGGCAT